>JBANCX010000023.1:26077-60881 GCA_037040065.1 Dettopsomyia nigrovittata
CTGTTGCTGCTGCTGATGATGATGATGCATCTGCTGTTGCTGCTGTTGTTGCTGCTGCTGCTGCTGTTGTTGATGTTGATGATGATGTTGCGTTATTTGCTGTGCTGCAGCTGTAGCAGTCATAAAATTCTGTGCCGAATTGAAACTCAAACGATTTGCCAAATTGCTGCTGCCACCGCCAGGAGTCCGTGGTTGCACAGCAACAGCATCATCCGAATTGGAAGAGTTCAAAGATGAACAAGAGCCGCCAGCGCCGCCGCCAGCAGCAGGTGCAGGCTCCAAGCGTACTGGTGATGCATTGCGACGTATGGTATCTTCCATTAATTGTTTCGCATAGCTATATAAATCACAAGACATTTTAATGTTATTATTTTTTTTTTGTTGCCCAGATAAAATGACAGCTAAACACGATGCCCACAAAATGAAGGAAGGAAACTTTTTTCTACTGAAATTTACTTTGACGTTTGAAAAATGTGACAGCGCGAAAGTAAAATTGTGCAGTGTTGCAATTTTCTTTGTAATCGACGGACTTAAGCTAAGTACAGAGATCAATTAATTGCACACGGTCACACAGGCAAAATTATTTCGATAAGTTTGATATTTTAAACTCAAATTTTGGATGCAATTTGATAGATAATATAATTTAGATGCAATTTAAATTTAGTAAAATTCTTTTCTTTTTTTTTATATCGAAATAAAATGTGTTTTTCTTTAAGTGCGGCTTTAATATTAATAATCAGGCGGCTGTCTGCCAACCTTGCAAATGAACTAGAACTTACTTGATTTTGTCCTCAGCTGGTCCAGTGATTTGCACCAAACGTTCCTTGGCGCCAGGGTTGACTACATACAAAGCATAGAATTTAATAAAATTTCTTCAAATTGTCTTATAAATCTCTTAATGATCACACAGATACATATATGTACAGAAAATTATAAAAAAATAATAATAAACAAATTATGATCCAGTTAGTGATGAATTGTGCAATAAACCAATTAATGTGTGTGCTGAATATTAATAAATAAAAAAAAAGCCAATTTTTATAATGTTAAACAAACATATGCAAAAAAATAATATATATTTTTTAAAATTAACAATTGAATTTGACATAGTTTTTTAAAGAAAGTTTACCTCTTTGAAAGGATATTATTGTTTCACTGAGTTCCTCAATCATGTGAACGCGTCTTCCCTTAATGCCCATAACTATATAAAGAATTTTAGGCACGCGCGTGGAGTGAATAAAAAAGAATTGTAAGAATTATAATAAAAGTAGTTACTCCGTATAGCTAGAAAATAGGTTAAGTTTTGCAAACCTGCCTAATTTTTCAATAATAATTATAATAATACAATATTATGGGGTAGATGCCTCAACAGAAATCTCTACAAATTCATTTCCGAATTGAATTCGATTTTAATTTTTGAAATATTTATAATATTTCATTTATATATATTTAATTTAATATTTTTATTAGATTTAATAACATACCCTTGCCCGAATCAGCATTACGTATAACCACCTCATCCTTGCAATATGTTTTCCCTGGAATTTTTGTTGGTTTTGGAAATTTGCCTGAATTGCGTATAACTTCACCGGGTGGCAACAGCATATGCTGTTGATTTGGTGAGCCAACTGCTGCAATTACAGCAGCTTGAGCAGCAGCAGCAGCTGATGCAGCATTGAATGCAACAGCGGCAGCAGCAGCACCTAAACCGGTGACGCCAACGTTGACAACATTAACGCCACCAAATGTGGGGGAGGTGCTGAGAAAGGCTTGTTGTTGATTGCCGACGACACCAACAGCAGAATCGGGTTGATATGATTCAGCGGGTAGCTAGAAAGGAAAAGAAAACAAATTTAAATAGAAATTTAATATGACTAACTGAGGAATTTGTTCTTATTCCAGGAATAAAATAATCAATCTTTCGATGGAACATTCTATTTTTGTTCTTGATTTATTTACCTCAACGTTAGACACTTGCTGCTTGGACTTGTAATAGGCAATGGTGTCCTTGTCTTCCCAGCTATTGGCACGTAATTCGATCAATTCCAATAGCTTCAGTCGTGTCATTATGTTCAAACGTTCGTCCTGCGAAGCGTTACGAAATACAACAAATGCACGATCTAACGTATCTTTGGAAAATGCCTCCAGCTGTGGTCCATGGACGCGTAAATTATGCAATAATAATGTTATCGATTCCGTTGTCGTATTGCACGATTGTAGGCCAACGCTGACATTGTCTATCAATTGGATTAGTTCCTCGATAACCAGATAACTATTCTTTAATGATGAACGTGATTGTGTTTTAAGTGGACGCGGTGCTTCAATGTTTTTAACAGCTCTGCCCAGATGTGTGTGTGCCATGTTGTTGTTCTTATTGTTGTTGTTGTCGTCTGTTTTTCTCTTGTCTGTGTTTTGTTTGTTGTTCGTTTCAATTTGTTGCTTGTTTGTTAAAGTTTCTGTTTTGTTATCTATCTCTCTGTTGCTATTTTATTTAATTTTTTTGTTCGTTCGTTTTTTTTTTGCGAAAATTGTGTGTTTTTATTCAAGAAGTCGTAGAAGCGTTTCCGCACCTCCCCCTGTAAAACAGAAAGGAGAAAAACAAATAAATAAACAAATGTTTCAAATTAAATCGAAATCAGTTGCGATAACTTATCGCTAAATATCGATATCAGTTTGTCAATTACAACGATGAGCAGCAATTAAAACAATTTTTAGCTTCATTTATAATATTTATACTTAAAATATATATTTATAAATTTAAATTAGTTTAATAAAAAGTTCATAATCAGTATTCTTTACTTATAATAGATCATTTACTTTCTCTAAGTTCCCAACCAAACATTTAATTCTTATTGGAATGTACTTGTTACATATATATTAAAAACCGATAACGATAACATATCGCTCTGGGATCATTTTATGCTTGTAAATTACAAGTGAATGATAAACAAATTGCGACGCAAGTACTACTACCGCTGCTGCTGCTACTAGATATACATACAACGCACATAATTATATGCACAAAGTATATCAAATCTGATAAGAGACCACAAAAAAAAACTGATTAAAAAACGGATTTATTGTAGTTTCAGTGTCAGGTATGTGGCGCCATCTAGTAGCTAGTAGTGTAAGACAGTGGTATCATTTGCACAATTATGAAAACGTTAGAACTCCAAAAAAAAAAAGAAAAAACAATTAAGAAATTGAGCACAAACAAATGTGAAAGTCTTTAAATATCATACGCACATACATATATATAGAATGAATTTGAAACAATACAAAACAAATATTATTATTACATAGCAGCAGCAGAGTAGCAAAGCAGCGCAACAGCAGCAGCAGCGGCAGTGATCATGTCCGTTTTATTTATTGAATCATATGTCAAGAATAGCAACAACAAATATGACGTTGACTGAGACTGCAGCAGCGCTGTTTGAGTCTTTTGATTTTTTGATTGGGCGTAGAGGGTGGGCAGTCGAAATTAATCGTTTTGTCTAGAATATAACTTACATAAATTTATTGTTTATGATTATAATTGATTTTTAAAATTGTTGTCACTATTTTTCAAGCATTAGAAATTAAGTAATATAATAGACATTAAATGGAGGAAACTACGCGTTGACAGCAGCAGAGCTGCTTAAAATTTTTTCTCTTTACTTTTTCTTTGATATATATTTATACATAAACACTGATATACGATAAAACAGCTGTTCACACGCACGGAATGTTTAATTTTTATTTTTATGCACTAATACTATATAATCAGTAAAGCGCTCTGTGGCTTTTAATTAAATGTAAATAACTAATAAGAATCGTGCTTACCAAAAATCTCTGCGACTGCTAGATGTGTAAAACAAACATCGATATGTTCTATGCTAGAAGTGCGATAACAAATGTCGATAACGATACTATCGATATTTAAATACCAAATATGAAATGTAAATCTACAAAAGCAAATAATTGGTAAGCATAATATTATTTCAACTACTTGGCACAGTTATAATAAATATTTACATATTTCTATTTTGTATTAATTGTGGTAACTACTACTCGATAACAGTTTATATAGGGTTGTATAGTATCCCTGGCTTATCGAATTTTTTTTTTTTTTTTGATAATTATCGCTCCGATTTCCACACGCACACACATCTAATATTTTCTCTCAGTAGTTTTTTTTCCTAATTTTGCTATTCAAATAAATATTATTTGTAACTATATTAAAAGCTAAGCTCTAAAAATGGCTGAGAGCTTAGAAATGGATAGCGATACAACAACAGAGAATCTGAAAGCAGAACCTAGCAGTCCTGAGCAATTAAATACAAAACCGCTGCAAATGTCATTTGCCGATTGGAAAAAAAGCAAAGAGGCAAATGCAACAACAACAACAGCAGCAACAACAACACGCTATGCACGTAAAACGCAAAGAAATGACAACAATCGACAGCAACAGCAACAACATCAGGGAAATCGAAATAACAATCATATTAATAATAATAACAATAATAATTCATTTCCACCATTGAGTCGACCGCCACCCTTGCCTTTTCCATTGCTTTCCATGGGTGGCTTTGGTGGAAATTTTGGACCCAATGGACCAACACCAATGATGATGGCCAACAATAATATGAATGGACCCAATTCACGTAATCATCCACATCGTCCATTGCAGCCGCCACCATTTTGGGAGGATATGATGTCGCCACAACATCGGCCACCGCCCATACAGCCGCCAATGCCCAAATGTCCAAGTTTATGGAATCTGGTGCCCAAGGAGCGAACAAATAATGGTCAACAACAACAGCAGCAGCAGCAGCAACAACAACGTAATCAACACAACAAAAAATATAAAACACATAATAATAATAATAACAATAATCGTAGTAGTAATAATAATAATACTAATAACAATTTAAATTCTGCAGCAGATGCTGCATTAATGCCACCACCACCGGCACCACCAAAAGAATTGAGTGGAAATAGAGCAAATCAGCCACCAAAGACGCCAGCGGCCAATCGACCAGTGAGAAAAAATGGTGGCACATTTGTACAAATCGATGGTAAATGGATACAAAGACCAGAAGCACCGCCACCATTAGAAGAAGCACCACCAGGCACCAAGGAGGAGCGTCAACGTCAATGGAAAGAATATCGGCAGGCGATGAAACCATTCAAGAATCGTGAATTTCACAACTGGAAGCGTACGGTGCAACGTTTAAGTAAATTGCCACGCGAACAGCTCGAGGAACGACAATTGGAACGTCTCAAGAAGGCCGAAGAATATGTTGCTGCCCATAAAGCGATGTTAACCATTAAACATGCCGAACAATGGGTACATAAGGTGGATAATCAAGCTGATGGTGCAACATCTGGTACTGCTAGTGCCACTGGCAAGGATCAAGCTCATCCACAGGGACAGGTTTATGTGCGTAAATCAGTCCCTGCCAATTGGGATAAAAAGAATGGACAACAACATAATTCGGGTTATTCACGTAATACACACGCAACACAATTTGTCGCTGGACGTGCCATTAAAGGTGGCCCAGGTGCTGAACCACAGCATATCAATGCAATACCAACATTAACAACAACACCAACTGGCGTTGCTGTTGCAACTGGAACAGCAACATTCCCAGACTTAACATGTCCGCCTTTGCCACCGGGTGGTGGTATTGGTGGCGCCGCCTATTTCAATCAACCAAATGTTTTTGGACATGATGCAGCAGCAAGTGCATTAGTAGCTGCCACTGGTGGCACTGCGGCTGCTGCTGCAGCTGCTAATCCTTTTCTAGCCAGCTACAATGCTAGCTTCTTGAAGGGAGGCACACTGCTGCCACCCTAAAATGTACAATTGGAGAGAAAGTTATTACTAATATAAAAAAAAATTATGTTTTTTTTAGGAATGATGAATCATTTTCATTCAAATGCCTGCTAATTAATAACTAATAATCGAAATAAATAATTAATTAACATAATATATCGGTTAAAAATAGGAGCAGTGTTTAAAATCAGTGTTGCCAGCGTTCAAAGAAAGTACTAAATCAAAAAAAATCAATTTATATTTTATTATATTTTTTTTAAATATGCTTTACCTAAATAATTTTACAATAGCTAAATAAATGTTTTGATTTTCTTTTAAATTTATATTTAAAAGAAAATAATTGTATATTAATTAATTAATTATAATACTTTGCTTTCCATATTAAGCAATATTTAAGATTAATTTTGAATTATTTAGCGTAAATTATACAAAAAAACCTTTATTTTAAGACAAAACTCAATATATTTTGTTTGTTTACAAATAATATTTTATTTAAAAATGTAATTATTTTTTAAAATTGAAGTTGTTATAAAGCGTTTGACAGCATGTTTGACAGGTGTTTTCTTTGAAATCAAATTTATTGTTTTTTAAATAGTAACCAACAAAAGAGTACTATTAAATTTACTAGCAGCACGACAACATTGTTTAGCATGTGCACTTTTCTATAAAAACTACAACTGCTACATTTAGGAGCACGGCAACACTGATTCAATATACAATTTTTAAAGCTGGAAAATTTGATGATGGTCAACACATGTATACCCCCCCTTTAATATGACAAAAAATAAAGATATTAAGTGAAAACATCATTATTTATAACAAATTGTAATTAATATTTAAATTAGTTTTGGTTTTGATTTTGCACTTTAATCGAGTGATTGCCTTTGCGAATATCCTTAAATTGTGTCTCATCCAATGGTGGCAATCCAAGCAGCTCACGTCGCTTACGTTTGCCTCGCCAAATGGCTTCTTTAAATAGATTACAATAGAGTTCAATAGCAGCTGGTGAATCATCATTACCCGGCACTGGATATGTTATTAAATTTGGATTACAATTGCTATCGACAATACCAATTGTGGGTATTGCCATTTTAGCAGCATCTCTGACGGCCGTATGCTGTGACATGACATTGTTCTGTGTATTGAGAAAGATACACAAATCGGGAAGACGTGTGACAGCATCAAATTGTACATTGGCATTGGTGAAAATGCCGCCACGCCAGAAACGTGTATGCGAGAATTCTCCGGCTTCCATTGCCTTGCGTTCGACTAGGTGTGCATTGAGCGCATTGCGATTGAAGAACACAATAATGCCATCACGGAAGGCAATGTGTGCAGCAAAATTGAGTGCATCACGTAAATGTATGGCTGTCTTGTCCAAATCAAAGATTAGATGACCCAAACGACTGCCATACAAATATGGCAGCATGCGTTCATCCAGGGAGCCATGCTTATGGCCATAATGTACACGTGCATTGAACAGATCACGTATTGTAAACAATTGATGCACTTGGAAGTAATCGGCATGCTTTAAAATGCGTTGTTCTACGGCTCCAATGTCCTCCGGTTCAGTGGGCAATGGTGCTGGTGCTGCTGCTAATTCTGTGCTTTGTTGTCGTGCGGGAACAGCACATAGTTGACTAAGGCGTGGCACTTGGAGAGTAGACAATTGAAATTAATATTTTCATTTAGATTTTTATGTTATTTACTTACAATTATTTAACGTTTTTCTAAACATGTTGCAGCCGCTGTTTTCATAACATCAACACAGTGTGAACGTTTAATGGAAAGACCAAAATAACAAAACTATTAAGTTGGCAGCTCTCAAATGCACTAGTAATTGTGGCGGTTGCTCGATAATACGTTTATCGATAACTTCTCAGTTAAGCTGCGCCAGCTGCCCATCGATAGTCAATGCAATAATGAATAATATTTATGTTTAGAACATTAAAAAATTTAGCCACTAATAATAATTATAATAATAATAATGGAAGTTGAGCAAACATCCCACCAGCATGCATCAGGCACCTCAGATACAAATTCCACATGTGAGTACATGGACGCCGAAGGTGAACCCGATTTGGAAACAGAGCTCAGCGCTGGCGATCTCTATCAGGAGGCGGAAACAAGTGTCGAGGCCGAACAGCAACATAAACTGGGCCACAGTATTATCTCGGAGTTGCGCGATGAGTTGGGTACGTGCGAAACACGTGCCAAACTCAATCCAAGTGATACAGATGCAGCTACGGGACAATCATCCTCCTCGACAGCTAATTTGGCCGCCTCCAGAGAATCGCTAGCGTTGAGCACATCAATTAGCAACAAAACAGAGGATAGCATCAATAGTACAACGAATGCGTGCATAGATGATGACGAACTGCAGCAGCAACAACAACAGCACGACTATCAACATGATAATGTTTGGCGTTATCAAAAGAAACATATTTTTATATTGAGTGAAGCGGGCAAACCAATTTATTCATTGCACGGCAATGAGGATAAGTTGGTAACACTCTTTGGTGTTATTCAAGCACTTGTTAGCTTTGTGCAACTTGGCCAGGATGCCATTACCTCAATACATGCAGGTGATGTTAAATTTGCCTTTATGCAACGTAATTCACTAATTTTGGTGGCTGCTTCACGCACCAACATGAGTGTGCCACAGCTGCAGCTGCAACTTAGGTAAGTAATTGAAAAAAGTATTAACAATTTAAACTAATTTTGGTTTTATATTTATTCTAGCGATGTCTACTATCAAATACTCTCAACGCTCACATATTCGCATATGAATAAAATCTTTGAGAAACGTAAAAATTTTGATTTACGTCGTTTGCTGTCTGGCAGTGAACGTTTAATCTTCAATTTGTTGGCCAACGATAGCAGCCATGCCAGAGGTAATTACACACGATAAAATCAAATTTCTTTATTAATTGAATTATTATTTGTTTTTCTAGTTTCCAATAATATTTTCACATTTTTGACCAACTCAATACGTGTCTTTCCATTGCCCAGCACCGTACGCTCCAACATAATTAGCGCAATCCAAAGCAATTGCTCCAAAATCAAAAATCTTGTCTTTGCCGTACTGATAGCCAACAATAAGTTAATTGCATTGGTGCGCATGAAAAAGTATTCAATACATCCAGCTGACTTACGTATAATATTCAATTTAATTGAATGTTCTGAATCGTTTAAAAATTCTGAAAATTGGACACCAATCTGCCTACCAAAATTTGATATGAATGGTTATTTGCATGCGCATGTTTCCTATTTATCCGATGATTGTGCGGCATGTTTATTGCTCATGTCTGTGGATCGTGATGCCTTCCATACATTGTCAGAGGCCAAGCAACGGATTACGGAGAAATTGCGAAAAAATCTATGTCTACAGGCCATCAATGATGAACTGAAGCAAACGTACAATATTAAACTATATCAACAGGTGGCAAGTGTGCCAGAATTACGACATTTTTTATATAAGCCCAAGGCAACGGCTCAGCTGCTTTGTCCAATGATACGACATCCATATAAATCATTGGCAGAATTTGAACGTTTAGAAGCAATCTATTGCAGTCTATTGCATCGCATACACAATCATGCCCGACCCCTGAAACTGATCTATGAGGTAAAGGATCGTGAAGTTGTCCTGGCCTGGGTAACAGCTACCTATGAACTATATGCGATATTTGAATCGATTGTGGATAAGGCAACAGTGATCAAATATGTGGATAGATTAATTAAATGGATTGAAAAGGAATATGATGTATATTTTATACGTAATCATGCGACATTCTAAATTCTTTTACTATTTATTAAAACGCCGCATTTGTATAGTTTATCAATTATATTTTTTTATATATGCCTGTATGCCTGCTTAATTGTTTAAACAAATGAATAGACAATGTTGTTGTTGTGTTGCATATATTTAAATAATTTTTATACCATACATATTTTTATCTAATTATGTATGAAAATAAATAATTATGTAAATTTGTAATTAAATAAAATTAAGAAAAGAATTTGAAAAAAAGAAACTGGAAATTATTCTTAAATTTTATTTAATGCAGTTTATTAACAGAAAATACCCTTAATAAAATAATTAAATTATATTTTCAAAATTTAAATTTATATCGAAATTAGTGCAAAATATCGTTATCTGAAACAGTCACAACAGTTGCACAACTGTGCTCACAATTTGAATGCGCGCGAAGTTGGCTGCAGCTGCTCACTGCGCAAGCTTTTGCGTTAAGGTTTTTTTTTTTACTCATCGTTATCCTGCGCTCACTTGACACGAAAATAAAAAAAAAAAAATTGTTAGACAAGCTTGCGCTCAGTTGAGTACAGGATACAAGCGTGTGCGGTACAATAACGCGCCAGGATAACTAAAGTGCGGTAAATCAATCTAAAACAAAATTGCAAAGTAAAAGTACACAAAAAAAAAGAAGCATGCATGAAAAGAAAAAAAAAATGGCAAAAACAAAAAAAAATCTTAATTATATTGCCAATAAATTTCGCAATGAAAATGATATATATATATGTACATATGTGTGTATGTGTGTGTGTTGAGAACATGCAGCTGTGTGTGTCATCTACTACTATTTAGGCTGCTACTCCCTGTTTGTCCTGCTACTTGCTTGCTGCTACTCCCTTTTTGAACATCATGCGCCACGCATTTTCATACATTCTATTTTTTTTGTCTTTTTGGGTGTTAAATGCTCGTGTATCTGTCGGTTTTTGCGCGCTAAGCTATGCGGCGGACAGCGACGGCAGCGGCATTAGTACGTAGACAACCCACACACACACAAACACAAACACACACACGCATTATAGCACAAAAATAGGCACAGAAATCAAGCAACGAAATATACTACTACTATTTATGTATTTATGTTCATGTCCTTTTTCTCTGTGTGTATGGCTGTGCGTGTGTTTGTGTGTTTTATGCTGTCACTGCGCTGCTGCTGCGGCGTCGCTTCGTTAGTTTTGCGCGCGTGTTTGGGGTTTAGTGTGTGTGCAAATCATTTAATTTATTACTAAATATAGTATTTTTATTTATTTATTTTTGCTGTTTTATATACATTTCTTTCGTGCACTTTCTTTTCCTTTTGTGTGTGTGTGTGTGTAGGAGCGCTTTCATTTTGTTTGCTCAGCCATTCGTTGTTAATTTGTCGTTGTCGCTCTTTAAGCCAACAAGCAGCAGCAGCAACAACAACAACAAGTCGTCCCAGTCGCAGCCAAAAAGTTTCACCTTAACGCACACACACACCAAACGGGGCATGTCTTTTTGTGTATCCTAGAGTTATTTTTTTTCTTTCTTCGTTTTTTTGTGAAAAAGCAAGCAGCAGTAGCAGAGCAAAACTCGCGCGCGTGTTTTGCTGCCTGGCAGAGGAACAACGTTCTTATAAAACAGAGCGAAAAAGCAAGAGAACGCGCGGTAGACAACAACAACAAAACAGACAGCGTGTGTACAGGAATCTATTTTTGCGGCTAAGACACAAAAAAAAAAGTTTTTTTCTTTCTACTGTCTTCTTTTTTGGCTTTTATGGCTTCGTGTTTCACTTGAATTTCTCTTATTTTTTTTTGGTATTTAGTTGTATATTTCGTGCAGCAAACTTTTTTAAGTGCAGCAATATATAATTTTCTTCGCTTTTCTTTGACTTTTCGTTACTTTAAGAATGCAAACAAAAAGAATGTTTGCTTCTTTGTCTGGCGCATAAAAGTAGGCAACGTTTTTCAGCTGCAGGCTTTCTGCATGCTTTAAGGCTGCAGGCGAAACATTATTCTTTACCCATTCATTATACAAAATGAAATATAAATATCTATATTGATTATACAATTTCCCTCTTTAAAATACAAACACAACTTAAAGCCAAATAAATACAACAGCAAACAAAATGTCGCGCATAATTTAATTTGTTACCGAAAAAACAAAAAAAACCCCCAAAAAAAAATAAAGCTTAAAACACTACTACTACTAAATAACTAAATATCAACAACAATAACAACCCTCTAACAAGAAAATAACAAAATACAACCCAAAAGGAAATCCAATCTGCCTAAAACAACTGCAACAATCTACAACAATCTACAGCAACAACAACAACTACAACTGCGACTATCACCGACTAATACAATTTCGTATTAATTTTATTTGCGCATACATTTTGTCCCGCGTGCTCATAAAAATTTACATAGAAACCAACACCAAAAACAAGCAGCCAACAACAAGAACAACAACAACAACAATAAGCTACTAACAACAACAACAACAACTGCTGTATATGGCAACAAGAAGAAGTACAAGTAGAGGGTCCTGGTTAACTGCTGACCCAGCCAGCCTACGACTTTAGGTTAGTATGTCTTTCTCATTTCGACTTATTGCACAAAAAAAAAAGAAGAGAAAATAAGAAAAAAAAGAGCGAATAAGCAAAGTTAAGAATGCGTTCTAAGCATAGGCATCTATGACTAAGAGATACCCTGGAAGAGACATATAAATTCTTTGAAGTTCCATCAGTTGTAAGTTGATTATACATATTTAACTAGTTAGCTGCGCATACCCGCTTATTTAACAAGTCTATAGCATGGGGTATATAAAAATTGTCCCTTTTTTTTTGGTCTTTGCATTCGTTTAATATTATGGCGCGCGTATGTTGCTGTCGTTTGCCGCTTCTTTGCTCGTTTTCGTTTTCTCTTCATTTTGTTGTCGTTGTCTTTGTTGTTGTTGCTGTTGCTGTTGGCTTGGCGCTTCATTTTGCTTATCCTTTTGCCCGGCCTGCTGATCAAATAGGCATCATTTGCCTGGCAGGCAACATACATACAACAAAAAAGGTCGCCAAAGCAATTTCAAACGACAGTCAGTTTGATGACTGTGTTGACATCAAATGAGGAATAGAAAAATGAAGCAGAGGCAGAGACACAGAGAGAAGCAAAAATGGGACAGCATCAACTATTTGTGTGCTTGTGTGTGCTATATTAACCCTATTTTTGACGTCAATTAATGACTTGGCACTCTCTCACACACACACACACCCACAAACGCTTGAAATTAAATTTTTTTTTTATTTTATTTCATTTTTTTTCGGTAGCCATATTTCTTGCGCTCGACAGCCATTTCCGGTCACTTTCTTTGCCCTTTTGCCATTGCCTATTTTTAGGCGCACTAAGAAAATTGTTCCACAGCAACCAAAAAATAAAAAAAAGTTGAACGTAAATTAAGCGTGCGTGTGTATGTGTGTGTGTGTGCGTGTCGTGCAAATTTTTGTATCTGTATTGCTGCTGGCAAGCTCGTTTAACCCCACGTGCAGAGCTCAGTTTTTCATTTTATCACACACACACACAAAAAAAGAGAGACACATACACACACACACACACGGTTACAACATTACGAGCGTTGTGCGGAATTTATTGAATTTTTATTGGATTTCTCTTGCAATGGCAGCCGCAATTCTAGCGCCATGCTGGCTGCTGGCTGTTGTCTCGCTTAGGCGTGGCATAATTCATTATGTTGACTGTACCCACACCCTTCACACACACACATTGAAAGCTTTGCTCGCGTGCTTTGCATATTAATATGCATTCCTCTGTGTGTGTCGTAGAGAGACACAATTTATGATTTAAAGCGTTACACAAAGTTAACTTTTTGGCACCTGTTATGCCTAATCACTAACAAAATTTATTTTTCTTTTAAGATTTTCTTTTTTTTTTGTTTTGTTTTTATGATTAGCCCCAAAGTGTATTCAACTTTTCCTTCTCATTCCTTCTCCTGCCATCTTTTCGGGCGACACACAACAAACAACATTTTTTTTCAAAAGGCAAATTATTACGCTGCAAAGATCAAAACCATATGTGCCACCCAGGGCACCAAGGGCACCACTAAACTAAACGGACAGAACCCATGACCCATAAGTTTTGTACCTTACCTTGCCTTACCTTACCTTTTGTATCAAAAGCTTTGCTTTTCCAAAAAATTTCTCTCTCTCTCTCTCTCTTTTCTCTCATGTTTCGTTTGTTGGCATTTCACTTTACTTTGCTAGCCAACACACACACATACACGACTTTTTGTTTTTTTTTTTTTATTGAAAAGGCTTTAAAAACTTGTTTTTGACAACCATTTTGTTACTACAAAATATATATTTTCAGAAGCGTTAAGTAAAGAGAAAAGTTGAAAAGTTATTCTTTTGTCCCTTTTTTTGTTTCTGAAGGTGTTTTTGAGGTTTGAAATTTGAGTAAAAAAATGTTTTTCACTTTTAATGATTGTTTTGAAAAGGCTTTAAGTCTTTTATATTTATTGTTATTTGTATTTAACATTTAATATAGATTGACCTATTTTTAGGGAAGGTTTTCTTACGAAATTACTTGAAAATTCTATTTATTTTTCTTTTTCATGAATAATTCTTCATTTTTAATCATTTTTCAACTAAATTCTTCAATACTGTTTTCAAAATATTTTTTACGGCTTTTTATATAAGTTTTTTCAGGTTTTTCCAAGTTTTTCAACGATTTTCTACATTAATTACAAGTTTTCTTATAAAATATAAATATAGAAAATATAAATTTTATTTGAACTTTGTCAAGACTTTAGTTTTCATCTCTTTCTAAAGCAATTATCAGTTGAGAATAAAAAACTATTTTTAGCTTAAGCTTACACTGTGCTACATAAAACTTAAAAAACTAAATTCTTGTAGTTTAACAAGTTCTAAGGATTTAGATAGTTTTTTATTATAATACTCCTGCTGTTGCTGCTGTTTTTAAGTTTTTCATCAAAAGTTTTCAATAATTCTTTGCGTTTGCATTTTCGTTATTTTATTTTTTCTTCTTTTCTCTTTTGCTTTTGCGGTTGCGTAAGAACTGTTTACCGTACACCCCCCGTTACGGCCTTTACCACAAACTCATTGGTGTTGTTGCCAGAGCAAACGTTTAATATTCACGCTTGAGTGCACTTTTAGCCCCCCCCCCCAAAAAAAAGAACAAGAAACTGAAAAGAAAATTTTTTGGGTTTTTTTTTGTGTTGGGTTGGGAACTTTGGTAAAAATGTGTGAACTGTTTGACGCTTATCTACAATAATGTATGTAGCTGTTGCTACTGCTGCTTTTGACCAACAATTTTATTGCCTCAGTTCCAGGCCAAGCGTTTTGTTCCGGCAATCTTGTGCCACCAGAAATGTCTGTTCGACTCTCCTAATTCGCTATTTCCTTATACCCGCCCACATTCATTAATAGACATTTTGTTTGTTTGTTTGCTTCTGTCTTTGCTGCTGCTGTTGCTGCTACTGTCTTTGGCAGCTGTTATTATGCAACATGAGTAGCCAACTGCTTGTGTTCCATTAGCAATTAGTTTCGTTTCTGGTCAAAATCAAAGCTTAGTTCATTCATATATACATAAAAAAAATTGCGCAAAATAATTATATTAATCATACGCCATGTTGTGCGAAAGGTTAAGCAAGCCAATCGGTCTCTTTCGCATTCTCTCTGTCTCTCTGTAAATGCAAAACGTTTTAAATGCACTTTTGAAAATGGCGTCGTTGTTTACATTGACTAACAGTGCAGTATAGCATTGGACAGCTGGACAATTGGACTTGGCTTTGACAGCTGGACAGACAGCTAAAGGCAAGTACTGCCTCAACACAGATATATATATAGTATATATACACACACAAGTACCAAGTATCTTACTTTATTTCTTGTTTTACTGACTGTTGTCCGGGGTTCGTGATTTCCAGCTGCCGGCGCTTTCAACTATCATTCAACTTTTATGTGAACATTTGTACAATGTGTCTCTATAAAAAAAGAAGAGAATGAGAGAATGGCAGAGAGAGAGAGAGGCAAAGAGATTGCCGCCAGCTAGTCGTTCATGCACAGAACACAAACAAGCCATACCACAGACACAGACACATGGACACGACATACATAGATGTGAGAGAGTTTCTGGTTGTTGTAGTCAGGTTTCTAAGAGTCTTGCCATCAACGGAAGTGCTCGTCGCCATTTTTAGTGCACTTCTTGAAAGTGCGCACATTTCCGTTTGGCATCAATGATTCGCCCACTGCCCATGGCACATGACACATGAAATGCTGTTGTTCTCCCAGCTGTCCAAGCTGCTATATTCTTTAGCTCTGCTTTACTTCGTCTTCGTCTTCTTCTTATTTTTTTTTTATATAGTTGTCTTACGCTGTGCATACCCTGTATTCATGCACTTGGCAAGGTATAATGAGTAAAATGTTTAAACAAATTTCATTTGTATTAAATTCTGAAATTTCTTGACTTTCAAAGAGTATCTTTCAAGTCCATCAGCTTATGTTAAGTCAATTTTTATGTGCCATTTGGCTGTTGGCAGTTTGGCTTTTTTACTTTCTGCTGATTTTAATTTTGGTAAAAGTTGTCACATTTGATTTTAAGCAATTGTTTCGGTTTTTATGTATCCTGCCTCGTTCGCAGTTGTTGTTTTAACTTTCTGTGTCTGTCTTTGGTTCCATTTTCTACATTTTTCTTTTCTCTTTTTTTTTTTTTGTCTTTCTGTGATTTTTATGTGGTGCCAGGGCGAGCCCTAATGGCTTCCCAGTGCCAGAGATTGGCTTTAATAGTATGTAGTAAGGTTCCGCAGTAGTAGTCTATGTTATGGGAGTCTCTCTCTCTCTCTATCTTTTTGTCTTAATGCCTAGTGCCTGTTGCTTGTGTGTGTGGTTTTGTAAAAAAAAAAAATGTATGTCTGTGTGTGTGTGTAAACGGAAGAACTTTGAATGTATTAAAGTGGCTAAAAGAAGAAGCAGCAGCAACATGTCAAACATATATATGTACATATGTATGTGCGTGTGAAAATTAGTGAAAGTTATAAGTGCACTTTCATTGGGATTTCTGGCATTTGGCTGAATAGTTAAAAGCTTAAGCACCGCCGCTGCAGTTGCTGCTCTTTTGTCTATTTTATGTTGCATACTTTTATGCTGCTTTCAAAAAATTAAGCTCTCTTTCTCTTTGAACAATTTAATATAGCATACTTTTATGCGCTGCCCTATATATACATATTTTTTTTATTACATTTTAATTCTTACTTAAATGCTTTTATATCAACTCAACTTGTTCTTTATCTTTTTCTTTTGCTTGAACTTAATTAAATGCAATTTTTCCATTGCAATTTGCCTGCTGAGGCCCCTGGGCGGCATTTAACTAAGTCAACTTAATAAGTTATTCATGTCGTCTGGGCCCAGTTAAAATGCAGTCGCTGTGTTTGTGTGTGCGACTCTGCTGATCCTACATTTTTGCTGTCCCCATTAAAGCCATTTTGTAGCTTTACTTTAAATGCCATCAACTGATTATACAAAGCCCGCATACTGCTGTCCTCTCCGTGTCTGTTTCTGTCTCTATCTGCATGTTATATTGCCGCCTCGCTGCATTTTTTTGTACATTGTACCTACTGACATGCATACATGGGATGCATGTTTTCTACAGCTACGCCCAGGACGATAGAACAGGACAATATACTATATATATAATAGATATAAAGAGCGTAGCATGTACGCTGACAATATGTAAATAAACTAGAAGCGAAAAACTATTTTTCATTGAACGAATATCAATTGCACTTTGGAAATAGTTTGAAAAAATAAAGTTAACAAGTATTTGCTGTCAGTAAACTATTAAAAGAGTTTATATTTATATGAAAAATGAATTGCAGAAGCACATTTTCAACTAAGTTACACAAAAAGAATACAAAATTTGACGAAATGAAGACACTTTCCTGTTTTTGTTTTATCTCAAGTTACATATTAAACTAATAAACCAATATACCCAAATTTGCAAATATTCATTGATAAAGTAAAAAGTGAAAATATTTCTTTATTTTTTTTTTGGGGGAATTTTTGCTAAAAGCCAAATATCTACTACCAATAAAATGTATGTATGCCCCAAAATGTAGGCAACATTTTTATGCTCTTTCAAGCGAAATAAACATGAAAATGTTTGGCGACTATCTTATGTGATATATACATACATACATATGTATATATATATATATATGTATGTATGTACAACAAAGCCAATAAAATGCTGTAACCTCGAAAAGTTCAATTTGTTGTTGCTGCTGCTGTTGTTCGTATACATTAACATTGAGATGTGTTGACAATTTTTCACTTCAAGCAACAAATTATGCCGTAGCACAACATTGGGCGCACCCACAAAACAAGCTCCGTTGAGTTTTCAAGGATATACATATACACAAACATATACATATACACATACATATATATTTTTTGTTTTGCTTGCCTGACTGCCTCTCTCTTCACATGCTCGCTTACTCTCTTTTTGGCTCGCTCGCTTGCTTGCTCTTGCGCTCGCTCTCGCGCTCTCTGTCGCTCGCTAATGCGTGCCATGCCGCCTCGCTAGCGACTTTTATCTAAAAGCGCACTTAGCCCCAAGTAGGCCAAGTAGATTATATCCAAAGAGCTGCGGACTATCCAGACCAATATACACACACACACACATGAGTTTATATATATTTTTGTTGATATTTTTATATAATAGTATTAGTGCGTGTGTGTGTGTGTGCGTTTAGAGGTATCATTAGGTAACATAATTAGATTGAACAATTTATTAGTTTACAAAAAAACAAGCTAAAAAAACATGTTTTTCTTTAAATCTCTTCTCAATTTTTAAAAGAATTTTCTGAATTTTTTCAAGCTACAAATTATGTTATTATAATGAAAAAATACTTTTTTCAATTTATTATTAAAAATTTAAGCGATTTAAGTGAAGAAGAATTTTTAAAAAATTAAAAATAATTAATAAAATATTTAAATTTTGATTAATAAATTGAATGTATAATAAATAGATAACTTGTAAAATCGATATTTATAATAATATGTTGAAGTAATCGATAACATTCGCATAAACGAATCGGACAATCGATTAAAAATAATCGATGTTAGCTTAGATGTGATCGGTAGCGCAGTCAGTCAAACATGTTGAGTGAGAGAAGTTGAACGATGAGCAGCCGCTCAGCAAAAATGCAAATTCAAATTCAATAAAAACTCTAAAATATATAATCTAACTAAAGAAGGCCTATAAAGTGTATGCCATAGTCGACTTATATGTGATTTGTGTATAACTTAAGATATTCCTTAAGTTTTGTAATCTATGGCTTTATTAGATTGTGCCCAAAAGCAGTTACTGAAGAGGCCAAGACAGAGGCTGAGTGTACGTAATGGCTGAATATTGTTAGGTTAGGATACACAACATAAAACATCTTTCTTTTTTTTTATAGAGAATGCACATGCTGCGTTGGTTTTAATGATCTAAACAGCAAACACTTGAACAAATTGTGCATGTAAACAGCTCAAAAGGAAGCTGCCGCCGCTGCTGCTGCTGCTGCTTCCAAAGTGGGTTACAACAAGCAAACGGGTGCTAGACCCTGAAAAGTGATTAAAAAAACACAAAAAAAAGAAAGAAAGAAATGAGGAAGCAAACTTGTTGTGTACTCGTGTACAATATATATGTATGTATAATGGGGTAACGCGCTTTAGCGGAAGCAAACGCGTTGACAGCATGGCTTCTAATGTCCTTGGGGATACCAAAAAAAAAAAAAGGTTTTATTTTTTTGAAGCATGCCGAAAAAGGCTTTTGGCACACAACGTTAACAGTTTTTTTTTTTTGTATATTCATTATAGAAAACCGTAATTGGAAAAGTGTTTTGGGGCTGGCACTCGTCGAAGCTTTTAGCTCAAATGTCAGGACAATAATAAGTGCAAAAAATAAAAAAAAAAAAGACCGAGGATGCTGCACGGCAATGTTGGGGTACGGGCGTACATAGTGGGTGGCCTAATGCTTGTTGAAGCGCAGCTGCTTGAGCTTATTTCAGGACAACAGCAAAACACAGAGAGAGACAGAGAGAGAGCACAAAACAAAGTCGAGTAGCTGCAGAGACGTTGAACAATTTGTCCTTAGCTTTGTCTGTCCACACACGCACATTTATACAATTGCAATTTGCTTTTGTTGCTGCTTGTTGCTTGTGCCATTGTCTAATTGTTAACCATTTTTTTTCTCTCCATTTTTGTTGTTTTTTGTCTTTTTATGTGTTTGTATATCTTGTTGCATTGTTTGTGTGAGCTGTGTTGTGTGTGTGTGCAGTCAGGCAAAATAACATTTGTCTAATGAAAGGCGCCATTGCTCTTGTCAAGGCTCTGTCTAGCTGTACACACACACACACACAGACACAATCTCTCTCACTCTCTCTTGCTCGCTCTCTGTTTGTACATGCTTTGGCTATTTTTAGTAGCATATTATCTATTATCTATTCTTGTTATTATTATTATTATTATTATTGAAAGAGCTTTGGAGAGCCACAAGCATTGTTATTATGAGCTGACGCAGCGCATCCATCAAAATGTTTGTCTGCTACTGCTGCTGCTCCTGCTGGCTTCTGCTTGCCACAAATAAAGTTTGAATTAGTTGTCGAAAGACACAAATAACAACATAACAAACAGCATGAATAAAAACCAATTATCGTGTAGCACAAAACTGTTGAAATAATAAATAATAATAAAATGAATTTTTATAAATTTGTTTTAAATCGATATTTAAATGGGATTTTGCATTTTTCATAGCCTACTTTTATGCGCATATCATAATTGTTGCAAGCCATTTATGCTTGATTGCCTATGCAAGCGATACTTTTGTATTTAACAAATGTTGCATAAATAAATTGTGTGCAACCTGAAGCCTTAAAGCTTAACGTGTTTGATTCAATTAAAAATATTCAATTTACCATAAAATCTATTTATATTAGCTAAAATATATCAAATTTTCGGGCATTTATTAGACAGAGAAACCCAGCACTAAAAAGTATGCTATAAAAAATGAAATGTGCATTTATAGCCGCATTAAAGTTGCTTTAATAACAAAATTTCAGATTCTCATATTTTATATATACAACAAAATTCTATTTTATTAAAAATTCTAATCAAGTCTTATGCAATTTGCTTTGATATACTATATATAAATCAAAACGATAACAAGCTCTCAGTTTTATAGACAATAACAAATGAAATTCAACACAAAGGAAAGCAAGATATTAAATCAAAACTGACAACTTCCAATTGCCACAGTTGCATGTGGCAATGGTTTAAATCAAAAATTTCCAGTTTGCTGCTACACTTCAACAAGCTATTTATAAGGCTGTCTCTGTGTGTGTGTGTGGTCTATATAGTATGGACTGAAATGGCAACAATAACATGATTCATGTGGCCAAAAGGACCATATGCAATATGATGTGAAATGTGGTAAAGCAATTGAATGGATGTAAATTTTGCAGTTATTTTGCTAACGATTTCTGTCTGTGTCTCTGTGTGTTGCAAGCCACAAAAATTGCAATTACCAGTTTCTGTGTGTGTGTGTGTGTGTGTGTGTGTGTGCAAGAGACATGTTGAACTAAAAAGAGACAAGATACAAAACAACAGCAGCAACAACAAACACAAACAAATTTCGTTTTCAATTTTTTGAAACGTTCTATGGCAAGCGGTGCAGAAAAGTATGCTACAAAAAAGCAACGACAACAACAGCGTGTTGTTAATTGAAAACGTTGTTCATAGGTGTATACACACACACACACACACATATATAGTCAAAGCGAAGCTGTGTTGCACACACACTAACATACATTTGTTGGCCCCTCCACAAGCCGCATTAGCTGCAGTTGAGCGAGTGTCAAGGTGAGGCCAGGTGAGCTTAGCCAGGCAGAAAAAAAAGAAAAAAACAAAAAACAGGCAACAACAAGCAGCGATAACTGCATGCACTCTTTTAGCCATATCTTTGTGCACTGGCATCTGGCCAAATCACGTAATCAGCAACAACAACAACAGCAACGAACACAAAAAAAACTTGTTTATAGCGCATGTGCCAAAAGCCAAAAAAATTTTTATTTATTTTTATGTGGCAACAGCAAACAATATTAATTTCAATTAGCGTCAAATTGCTTAACACCTATTTAAACGACACAGAAAAAAAATTGTAAAAAAAATTCCTGACATTGTTTGCAACATAAATAAATAATTAATAACATTTGATTGTTTACGCAAATTGCAATTTTTAAAGCAAAACTAATTTTATATATAAATGTAGCATACTTTTGTGCGGCAGTTAATAATGCACTTTAGCTTCAGCTTAGCAGCTTGTGCACATTGTGCCACGCCCAATGCTAAGTGTCCTTTGGGTAATATTATTTGCATTTTGCTTTACTATTGTGCTAAGAGGCGTGGCCTGACTGCCTTTTTTTTGTGACAGATATAGATTACAAGAGAAACTGAGAGAACATAATAAATGGTTTGTTGCACAAATGAAATAAACTCAATGATTACACCTTTTGACTCTTTATATGCTATTTATAAAGAATTGATTAAATATATACACATACGCATACGTATACTTGATGTGCATGTTAATTGAGTTTTATAAATAGTTTTGCAGTTGAAAAAAAAACGTAGCATAGTTTTATGTGTGGCTGCAAATTCAATTCGCACAACTTAAAGTGTAGCATACTTTTGTGCTTACTTTGCTAAATATCTCACACATCTCACAACTATTTTCTCTAGTTTCTCGACTATTTATATAGTTCCCACTCTCTCTCTCTCTTTATATATATATATATATGTATGTTCAATGCTAAATTAAGTGCTCTGTGGCATCATTTGTGACTCAACTTGTTTATCATGCCACACACACACACACACGTACACACACACACGTACACAATTTTTAATGCTAGTTTCATGGCTGGGCGAAACGCTTTCAATTAAATTGCAATTTGCGTTGATATAAAATTGCAATTGACGTAACTACGAAAGAGAGAGAGTGTGTGTGTGTGTAAGTGTCTATTGGTTGGCACTTCTGTCCCTCTGTCTCTCTCTCTGTTAGTCTGTCTGTCGCACTTGCTTTTTTTTTTAATGCACTCAAATGGGGAACTGCATGTGAAACGGCAATCAGCATAATTTTAACGATAAAGCCAGTTAAAGTTAATTGCATGTAAAAGTTGCCGCGTTGACAGCAGCAACAGCAACAGCGCCAGCAGCAGCCCAAAGGTAATTACATATAAATGTTAAATCAGATAAAATATGCAGATAAATTCAACCGCAATATGTCATAAAAAAATAAAACATAAAAAAATGCAACTTTAACCAATTTAAATGGCGTTAATTTCTATGGAATTGAACTGGAAACTTTTAATTAATTTACGTTCTTCTCATGCGTTTTATGGATCTTTCTTTTACTTTACAGCATATAAGTATGCTATAAAAATGAAATTAGTTAGGTGTGTTGATGTAGATGAATGATAGTTGGGAATAAAGTGTTATTTAGTGAAAATAAAGGTTTTAGTTGAAAGTTAATTGATTTTTAAGGCATGATAGTTAAAGAATATTGAATTTAGATACACAAGCTAGTGCTAAATAGACTTATTTAGTATAAAATTAAGGAATTAAAGATATAAGAAGCCTTAAAACTAAGGAAAAAAGAAGGTTCCTTCGTAAAAATGATTAATTTTAATAAACATATTGAATATTTATTGTTTTCTCTTAAATATTTGTTGCTTTTCTCAAATAAATTTATAGAAAATTCAATCCAGGATGTTCACAATAAATTTTTAAGCTTATTTCAAGTAGAATTTGTGCTTTAAAAATTCGTTTCTTTTAATATTCTTTAAAATTATTTGTGTTTTTTCTGAGTGCAAAGCTGAACAATGTTTTGTAATTCGAACTTATGCAAAAAACAAAATTTAATTACAATTTCGGGAAAAGTTTTTCTAAAACTTCAAGGTGATTAAATATTAAGCGAAAACTAAAAAACTTTTGCTTGCACTTTAACGTAATGACGTAACGCGTATAACGTAAGAACTTTTGTCTCCTCTCTGTGTGTGTCTGTGTGTGTGTGTGTGCAACTAGGCTGAAAAGTTTTTTTTTTTTGTATTATTAATTATGTAATGGACTGCAGGCCGTGAAGTTGCCAACTGCAACAACATATGGCTCAAAATAGCAAAAGCCTTCTAAATATTTAAACTTGTTCTAAAAGAAATAAGTCAACAACTTAACGTTAAGTACTAAAAAAAAAGGAAAGAACTTAAAACCTCAAACTAAAAACTAAAAAAAACTTTCTTTCAGATGCCGCCGCCACGCCCACAATCAACAAACCCAAACTAAAGGAAAAAAACACAAAATTTTTATACAAAAAGAAGGCAAAGAAGAGCACGAGGGACAACAAGAAGAAAAATTTCTTTTTCAAAGTGATATGGAACTGTGCATAGCAACAAAGTCAAAAGCTCAAAGTTCAATGCATCAAAGCAACTATCAAAATAACAAAAATTTAATACAAATAAAAAAATGCCAGCAGCACCACCACCATCAACACCACCATCACCATCACCACCAATTAATAAATCAAATGAAACAATTGCAACAAATGAATCAAATGTTTATTCAAACAATAATCAAAAGTTACAGTTTAATGAACAATTACCACAAAGATCGAAACCACCTGATAAAGCAACAACAAAACCAACGAGCAACAACAAAATTAAATAACAACAACACGAACAACAATTATCATTTAATTCTGCTTTTGTTGATATTCTTGGGCCTGGCCCAACAGACAACAGCATTGCCAAATGGCAGCGGTAGCAGCAATCGACATGATGCTCTCCTTGCCTACTACAAACGTGCTCAGTTGCGTGAGAGCGATTCCTATGGAATACCACAGCAGCGGGAGCAACAGCAACAGCAGCAGCAACAGTTTCAGCTGCGTGAGGCATATGCCATGGATTTTGATGAGCTAACGCCAACGGGCAGTGTTGTCTCTGCCTTAAGCAATGCTGAGCGTTTACGCAAGCGTAGCGCCACAACAACAACAACAACAACAGCGGCAGCAACAGCACAAACAACAACTACTGCAGCTGTAGCAGCAGCAGCAGCGCCAGCAGCAGCAGCATTAATTAGCACAACGCCAATAACAACAACAATGCCAACAAGCACAGCAACAACAACAACAACAACAGCAACCATGAACAGCAAAATGTTATTAACAGAGAAATGTGAACCAAAAGTCTTAGAAACGCAACCAGAGTTGCCGGTAAGTCGAACAAAGAAATATTAAATATAAACTTTATAATTATAATTTTTTATATAATTAAATATTAATTTAAAGCTCTGCATATAATTAACCGAATTAATTTAAACATTTTTCATAAAGACTGTTAACATTTTAGCTATGTTATTATTAACAGACTTATGATGAACACTTGACAATCAGTCTGTTAACTGTGTGTTAACATTTTCGCTCTCTCATTTTTAACAGATTAATAGTTAACATTTGCCAATCAGTCTGTTAATTGTGTGTTAACATTTTCGCTCTCTGATTATTAACATAACAAATGTTAACACTTCCCAATCAGTCTGTTAATTGACTGCTAACATTTTTTTGTTTCTATTTCTATTTATTGTTTATTGAATTAAAAATAATTTTAAATTTTTTCTATTTGATTTTATTGTTTTTCGTTATAGTTTTTAACATTATCTTAACATAAAAAGAGTTTTATTTCTTAATCTAATTTATTTTATTATTTTTGTTCAACATTCTTAACATGAGCTTAACATAAACGCTGTTAACCTTAACATAACAAGGACGAGCACTTAACAGCTTAGCGCTAGTCTGCTCTTGTGCTCGTATTAGTATACAAAACTTTTGTTAAACTAATAGTAGTTAAACATTAAACAGGTTTTAAGTCAACAATTTAAAATAATTTTGTTCATTGACAGTCGCTGTCGCTGACGCTGTTTTATGGTTGTCGCTGTGTTTGCTGTGTGAGAAAAGTGCAGCTTGCAGCGACTTTTGATGGCCACGCAATTAACATAAATATTTTAACATATTTTTGTATTTATAATTTTTAATTTTGTGCCAACGTTGCCCGAAGGTTGCAACAAAATTATTGTCTCTTTTTTTTTTTGTTGTTTTGAGTTTTCTAATCAATAAAATTGCTGAGGCAGCAAAACCAAACCAAAGCCTCCCTCCGTGCCACACGCAACGCGACGTCTTCAGATTTTGTCTGTTTTCTGTATTTTTTTTCTGCTTTGCCATGCCTGACAAAAATGTGTGTGTTTCTGCGCAAATCTGCGCGCATGAAATTCTAAGAAAAACGAGAAGAAAAAAATACAAACCCGCCCCGTGTTCTGTTGATGGTCGTATATAAAAATATTACGCATACGCCATGGCTGACGCACAACGCAGTGTGACTATCTCTAGTCGACAGCAGAAGAAGAAGAAGAAGAAGTTTTAAACGAAGGAGTTGAGAGAGGGGTCTGTCTGTGTATGTGTGTGTGATTGCAGGCAGGTATTACATAGGATTTGCAAGCAAGTTGGCTTACTTTGGCATGTCACGCGTTGCCAAGTTAATTAAAAGATACTAAACGAGAGAGACAGAGAGATAAGTCAACATTGGGTCGTTTGGCGGGGGTGGGTTAAGAGGTATTGTCAATGTTTGTTTGTTTTTGTTGGCTCAGTCATCAAACAAAATTTTTAATTGAATTTGCATGACAATTCAGTATTGAAGGAAATTGTTGTTTAAAGCTATAAACCACACAGACAACCACACACACAGAGACAAGAGCTGCCCTAATAGGCCTTGTCCGTTAAGACAGTATATCAATTCATTTATTCATCCATCAATCAATCAATCAAGCTAAGTCAGTCAGTCAGTCAAGCAGTCAGTGAAGCAGTCAATTGTTGTTTTGCTATTTTTAGCTGAACATAAATATTCAATGGCGTTCATTACTATATAAACACACACAGACACAGATACAGACACTCTCTCTCTCTCTCTCTCTTGCTACACAAAGTGAGCAGCAATGGCGACCACTTGACATTGTGCACGTACAGTGAGTACCCATAATTAAAAGATACAATTTCAATGCGGCAAAAGCATAATTTTCGTAATTTTCCTTTTTTTGCTGCACTTGAGTTATGTATTTGTCGCTACTTAGACACGTTTAATTTGTTCTCTCAGTTATTTCTAAGCTAAAAGATACCCTGTAAATATAAAATTTGAGTTTTTTTAAAGCTGAATTCGACTTTAAAGTCAAACAATATACAATAAATAGAATGATGGGCTGTGTAACAACAACAGCTGACAGCCATTGAGCGCGCACATCTCTGTTGGCCATCTTGTTGTCATTGTACTTTTTTTATATACAATATATAAATTTTTTCCTGCTGCTGTTGCTGTTGTGGTCAACAGCATACGCGTTGTATCGTTGTTGGCCCGTCAAGCATATTATTGTTGTTGCTGTTGCTGTTGCTGTTACAATGGGAACACTCTTGGCCATGTTTTTTGTTATGCGCTTGACAGTGTGCGCCTTTTGTTGCGCTTTAACAACAGGGCGCTCTCACAAATTTTTATATGCCTCAATGCCTTTTTGGCCAGTTTGTGTCGCTGTCTGTGTCAGCCTTGCTGCCAATTTGTTTGCTATTGTTTAAATACTATAACTTTGGCATTTAATTGTTGTTGTTCTCAATACAAAAAATATATATTTAAGTAATTACTGCCTGATGATACAGCAACATAGAAAATTGAAATAGTTTTCTATTTTCTTTGTGCTCTAATAATTGCTCTTAAGTATTTTATATAAAATGGAGCTTAGCTTTTAAGCAGCTTAGCAAATGTTATTAAATTTATATTTTTTGATATATGAAGAAATAAGACGATTATAAGTCACATTAAAACAGCTTTAAAGTGGAAGCTCGCTAGTTGTTTGAAATAGTGTTGCCTACCCTATAGGCGCAAACCGGAAATGCCTACTTAAAACGATAAATATATGTTTAATATATATATAAAACTATACATTATATATAGATAAGTACATTAAAACAGCTTTGATGAGTGCAGCAGCTCGTGCTTGTTCTGTTTGCTCAGTGTGCACAAAAAGTGTTGCCTACCATATAGGCGCAAACCGGAAATACCCATTTAAACGTATGAAAATGCTCGCGGCAACTGCTTAATTAAAATGTAAACGATTTAAACACACTACATTACTTAACTGGCCTCAAAAACAACTTCATTAAACCTTTTTTCTTTTTGCATTTTGGCCAGAAGTATTGCTTTGGCCAAGGCACTTGTGCACAGAGATCTCCGTAGGGCAGACTTGTCTTCTTGTTGTTGTTGCTTAGAGCTGCATAAATGCGATTTTCTTCTTCTTTATTTTTTTTACAAGTGTCAACAACAACAACAACACAACAAGTGCAACAAAAACTTAAGCAAAGCAGCTGACATATTTTATTCATTAAGCACAAAGCGTATAACATGACGGCTAACATGCAAATGACAACAGCAACAATAATGGGCATAACAATAGCAACACACACACTCACACACACAGACATATAACCACAACAACTAAATGCCATGTGGGCCATGTAAATATTTTTATGGTCATAAGCATAAAGAATAGACGCCACAATGCTAGACAACAAAATAAAGATGATTAAAAAACAAAAAAAAACATCAGAAATTCAACTAATTAAAAAGAATTAGAAAAATAACTAAATAAATAATAATAAAAAAAAGTTAAAATTAAATACAAATAAATATAAATATAAATAAATTTTAAATAATATAATAATTATTAATTATCTGAAGCATTAATCACAAGTTAATTGAGATACATTAAAAAATTTACATTGAAAGTTTGATATAAAATTAAAAAAGCTAAAATATTTGCTAACGAGCTGCTTCTTAAATGATTTATTTTACAATAAATTAAAGATTTTCTTTCTAAATTATATCAAAAATTGAATTTTCTTTGTTTAATCGATCTTACACAAGAATTCTTAAAGATATAAACACAATATTTCTATAGAATATGTTTAAAATATATATATTTTTGTATTTCTTGTATTTAATGCCAAAATTAAATCAAAAAAATATTTTATTATTAATTATTATTCACTTTAATTTAATAATTATTTAATATTTATAAAGAACAAAGTTCAGTTTGCATTGTATATTTTATACTAGGAAGATCTCTTCTACATTGTCAAGAAATTGAGAGTATAATTGTAATTTTTCTAATTAAAATATATAATTTAAATAATTTAGGAATATTAATAATAAAAAAAGCAAAAAAAGTCAAAGATTAAAGCCAAAAAAGTATAAAAAACTCTCAGTAATAAGATTTAAATGTTCACTTTTTTGCTCTGTGTGTGTCTGTCTGTTGTTTAATTTTCAAGCATGCAAGCGTTGCTAATATGTTGACCACAGCTGTGCACACGCACATGCAATACATACACACATACATAAGTATATGCGAAATGCCGGCATATATGGACACATACACATACATATGTATATCCAAGTGCGCGGCAAGGATGTCGAGCATGAGACATTAAAAAGCCAGTAAAACGCGCTTTACGGATTTCATTTCAACTGCTTGAAGAAGTATGAGGAGAGAGTGTGTGCCCGTGTTTGTATGTGTGTATGTGGCGGCACTTGGCATAGTTGCTGTCTCAACTTACATATGTATAAGTGTGTCTGTATGTGTGTTTGTGCAAATGTATGCATGTTTTATTGCACACACAGACACACACTTACTCTCACTCTCTCTCTCTCTCACTTGCTTTGTGTTTTGTGGCTTTTGCTATTTACAAGTGTTTCACATTTTTCCTCTTGTTGCTGTTGTTGTTGTTGTGGCTCCCATTGTTGTAGCAAAGACCGCAGCACGCCTGAATGATTCTATATGCCATCTATATCTAAATATATATGTATAAACGTATATATATGTATTTGTGTACAAATATGTTTGTTTCTTGTTAATAATTCATTTGGCTTTTCATCTGGCATACATATATATCACGTATACGCAATGTGGTCGACTGAACGAAAGCTCAAAGTCCCTCTCTCTCTCTCTCTCTCCGAACGCTGTAACATTGCTAATGGGAAATATTTGTTTTGAACCAAAAAAAAAAAGCCAAAAAGGTGACTCACCCACAACAGACATCCTTCATTTTTGTTATTGCTTTGCCCCATACATACGTACACATGTATGTATGTATGTATATGCTGCGGTTACCTTTTTGTTTTCTGCCAAAAAATGATGAAGAAAAATAACATAATGATGTCATCAGAGTATTGTGCTGACTACCAAAGCGTATCCTCTGTGTATATGCTCAATGTAACGTGTTAATTTTCATATATACATATATCTCAGGCAACAAAAAGTTTAAGAGAGTTGAAAATATATTCCATTTGTACATTAAATCGTATTATTTTCAAACATTATTATTTCAGTTCGTCCGTAAAGGTGTTTAAGCATACAACAACAACAAAAAATTACGTGCGTCATGTGAATAATTAATAACTTTGGATATACATATACAACAGCATGGTCATCCCTAGGCAATGGTCACCTTTTTTTTCATCTTATACATTTTCTTAATATTCTGCGTGTGTGTGCGTGTGTTCACACCAATTACGTCTCTCGCACTGGCATGAAAAACTCATTTTCCTTTCCTTTCCTTTTTTTTTGGGTTACATTTAAGATTAGAGCTTAAGTTCAGCTCAAATGTTTATGATGGCCAACAAGACTAAGACCAGAAAAAAAAAGGAAAAATAGAAACAACTTGCACTGGATTGGCCTAGATTGAGTAGCCCAAACTAATAAAAAGCTGTTTATGCTTTTGGCAATAAGCAGATTTGAGTGGTTCTTTTGAGGTCTTTAAGCCTATTGAATGATTAGATTAGCTTACAATGAAATTAAGTTTTTCTCTTAGACAGCAACAACAACAACAAAACAGAAAAGGAAAATCTCTCTTTTTTAAGGTTTAGTAAGAGAGCATAAACAAGCAAGAGCGCCTCTAGCAGTGCGTTTTGCACGCGTTCGCTTGCTTCAGAAAGAAATGTTCAGCAACATTTTCTGCCTTGTTCCTGCATACGATCAGAAGAGCAGCAACATGTTGCTAAGCCATGACGATACTCTTGCTTATCAACAAGTTGCCTTGCTGTTAAAATTCTATATAAACAGGGGAACAGCTGGGATCGGCAACAGTCGCAGCTTGACTTGAGCTGATGGCGGGTCGTGTGAAATCATTTTATTTTGTTGAAACATTTGTTATTTTTTAAATAAATGTTTTTATAAATAAATATATATTTATTTTTTGTATAATAAACTAATAAATTTATTTATTTTGAATTTTATTTGCAGTATTATGACTTCACCGAAATTGCCGATATTGCTGCACGCAAATTTACCGAGTTCCTGTCAAATAAATTTCCAAATGCCAATACACCGATTGCCATTGATGAGCTGACACGCTCAGAGGTTAGCCGTCGGGCAAATGATATTGCCAGCTATGCCCTCAATCAGGATGAGAATCTATTGGCATTTGCTATAGCAGCGCCTAGTATACATACCGTTGTTGTTAAATTCAGGGATAATGTAACGGTACAAAATGGAATATATTCCAAAAAAACTGTTTAAACTTTATAAAAGAGAAAAATATTTTAAAATTTTATTGCTTTTTTACAGATACCACCGAATCAGGTGCATAACAAAGCCTATTTAGGGTCCTATTGGCGTGAGTTAGGGTAAGTTGACCGTATCCAAGTGGTCACGGCATGTTAAACTTTGCGTGTTATATCAATAATAACAATTTTGAAACTAATTGATTTTGAATTATATAACAAAATACAATTTTTAGGGCCGCATGGAATAGCAGCGATGGTACACAGGAATGGGGTTCACCATTTCGTGACTGCAACCTGTTGACGGGTCGCTGGTTATGGCCATTTCGCATATCATTCACAGAGCATCGTATCAAGTATGTTTATTAGCCAAATTATTATAATTATTATTCAATTTTGAATATTCTTTCTTTTCTATTTTATAGAATTGTTGCTGCCGCTTTTGTAGCTGCCGATGAGGATGTCTGCAATGATGGACTAGAGGAAGTCTTTGGACGCAGGCATGGGTAAGTCAAGAATATCTTCCTTATACCTTCCATTCTAATAGTTTCTTTCTTTCTCTGTTCTCTTAGCTGCGATCGTAATACCACATTTTGCCTCTTAACTGAGAATAAGCTGCCAGCAACTCGTGATGTTTATACGTGTATTTGTCGTGATTCATTTTATTTACCAAATTCAACGCTTCAGGGTTTTAAAGGTGATCTTGTTGAGTTATCCGAGGGTTATGAGAACTATTCATGTTTACCTTGTCCGGGTGGCTGTAATTGCGATTTACATGGCGTTTGCCTTAATTTTCAAGAGGATGAAACTCTTAATATCGATGCCTGTCTACGTCTCCTAGTTGCCATTGTTTTAGGTGCCTGCATTCTATGTTGTATGGTCCTAGGTGTTATAGTGTTTAGGCAGCGCAAATGCAAGGTAAACGAGATTTCTCTAGAAAAGAGACTTTTTTTCTATTAATATATGTGTTGCATACTTTTAGGCTATTGCTTCCGGCATGTGGACTGTGCTGGAGACCATATTGTTGGGCATTGTTTTACTTTATGCATCGGTAAGTGTATTGTTATTAACTAAAAATTTAATTAATTTTCAATTTTCTTGTCTAGGTTGCCGTCCATTTCTTTCCCGCCTCCACGGAGCGTTGCCTACTGGAGCCTTGGCTACGTGAAATTGGCTTTATTACCTGTTATGGTGCCATCATATTGAAATTATATCGTCATCTTGTGGATTTTCGTACACGTAAAGCACATCGTTGGGTACTGCGCGATGTTGATTTGCTCAAATATTTGGGCACAATGGTCTTTGCAGTCGCTTGTTATATGGCCGCATTTACGGCTTCATCTTTGGATCTGCTGGAGAGCGCACAATTGGAGAGTTTACGTGAAGCAACCACCAACACTTGCCATCCGCTCAAATGGGAGCTAGTCACACAGACTAGCGAAATGTTAATTCTATGCTTTGGCCTACATTTGGCCATTGCCAGCCGTAATGCCAATACACAATTTCGGGTAAGCTTTTTCAGGAAGATTTTCTTATTAGTTTTATAAAATGTATTTAATTGTTTTTGGCAAACAGGAGCGACAATTTTTAGTTAGCACTTTGACGCTGGAATTTTTGGTCTCATCGACATTCTATTTTTTGCGTTTTGTCTATTTGCCGGAAATGAGTCCAAGCGCCATTTTGTTGGCATTATTTGTGCGTTCACAGCTAACAAATAGCTTTGCATTGGGTTTGATATTTGTGCCAAAATTGTGGTATCAACACAAACAGGTAACAAATAAAGCGTTTACAACAATTATAATTATTTTATTTATATTTATTATACATATTTCTTTAGTATTTTCTTTTCTTTTAGTATTTTTTTATGTTTCAATTAATTTGCTTTTATATAATTTGGCTAACAACAAAAAGAAAATTTCAAGAAAGTGCGTACAAAAGATATAAAGTATTGTTAGCTAAGCTCATCGTTGTCGACGTTGCGTCTGTGTTATTGGGTCTGGCCTTTAACACGGATTTCTTTTGGTATTTTTTGTTGTTAAGGAAACCATTTTTGTTCATATAAAAATTATATATATATATATAAAAAAATAAATTATAAATTTAACAAGCAAGCTTTACATTTAACCAAAAAAAAACAAAATGTAATTTATCTTTTTAAGTTTCAATTTGTTTCTATTTGTTTTTTGTTGATTTAGTTAATTGTTGTTTATTAATAATTAATTTTTTAGTATTAAGCTAACATATTCATTGAATTTTAGTCAAGCTATGAAGTTGCTGCAAGTGTCATTTATAATATATTTAAAGAAAAACGAAAACAAAAACAAAAGAATTATATTCTTGTATGTATGTACAGTTTAATCATGTTTCATTTCCATTTCATTCCATTTTCCATTGTTGCACCGAATAATCTACTTTTTCAGTTGCGCACAACTGTTGCTATTTTAACGAACGTTTAACAACACTGTTTGCATGTAAACACTTAACAACACTGCGTGCATGTCTTTAACTTAACTTTAACATAAAAAAATTGAAAAACAAAAATCGGTTTCCTTTCGAAAAATCTTTACTGAAGAGTAAGCAAAAAATAAAGTATTTGTCTCTCCTACTTTTGAACTCTATCTCTTACCTAACGTAGTTGTTCGAAGAACTCGTTCTGTTTCCATTTTGTTTTTATTTGTTTTTCATTTCATTTACAGCATCCAAAGAGACACAATCAAGCGTCACAAACATTTTCATACAACACAACCAAACTATAAAAGCGCACAATACTCTATTTTTCTTCTTCTTCTACGTCTTACTTCCTTTACTTTACTTTATTCTTCTATTTGACTCACTTGTCTCTACTTTATTACTGCTATAATTTTATCTTCGTGTTTTGAGTTTCTTTCCGTTTCCGTTTCCGGTTCTTTTATTACTTCTGTTGTGCTTTTTGTTGTTACTGTACTTCCTTGAGTGTGGTGTTTGTTGCGGTGTTTGTTGCATCTTCATAGCTTGCAGGTTCGTTCGCTTGCGTATGATCTATCAATGCGTTTACCTGTGGATGCATTCAAGGGTACGTCACATGACGCCGGACAGCGTTTGGGCGGCGGCTATGCGGGTCTGTGCCTGGGCGATCCAGACATTGGTGAGCTGACCATATCCGAGATGAGTCCCGAAGATATACGTGCCGAACTCAAAAGGTTTTGTACAAGACAAACCGTTTAAACGATAAACAATTATCGATGTATGTTCTTTTAACTGCAGACTGTACACCCAACTGGAGATACTGAAGAATAAGACACTACGCCAGGATAATCCTCATATTAGTAAAAGGCGTGGCGGTCGCAAGGCGGGTCATCGTCGTTTCTCATTACAAGTAAGTGACTGAGACTTGACTGACACTCTAGTCATGCCAATCTTCACTGTACTATAGTAAAAACATACTTCAAACCAAACCAAACAAAGTAAAAATCGATTTTAAGGTCCCAAATTAATTTCAACTTCAACCCTGTGCCCCCAACAACAACAACAAC
>JBANCX010000024.1:0-60674 GCA_037040065.1 Dettopsomyia nigrovittata
ATCTAACCCGTAACCCGTACTCCGTAACCGGTAGTCCGCACGGGTCGACATACTTCATGGTTTTATCATCATGTTATGTTGTTATGTTATGTTATGTTATGTTATGTTTGAACCTTTATAAGGATCACAACTACCTACCATTATTATGACCTGTATAATTACAACAATTATTATCATAAGATAAAATGCAGCAGAATCCATTCCAACACTCACTCACTGACCCGCTCTTTTTTACCGACCAGCTGAGTTAAATGCAAATATCGCAAATAAATAACGCAAACAGTCACAAAGAAATAACAAATAATAAGAATAACGAAACTGAGCAAGGCTTCAACCTTTATCAGCTGTGCCTTGCGAGCGAGTTTGTCTTAGCGCTCTCTTTGCCTCTTTTTTTTATTTTGTCTATTTCTATCCGCATTTTGTCTGTGCGCTGTAAGCTACAAAGTTTATATATTGGTGATTTTGTCTCTTCTCAGAATCTATACATGTGAGCGCATTGCCTATTGCTTGGGTAATGGGGGATGTTTTCACAACATACTGTATATTGCTATCTCGCTCTCGCATTGGCAGATATAAAACGATTAAAATTTGGGTTTTTCAAGTTGCAAATTTGAAGATTTTGAGTATGAGGAACTCTTTTATTTCTCAAATAGTGTATACAAACCAAATATGAAAGAAATTGCCTTAGAAATAAGGGAGTTGGGTCCAAGCTATTATCCCCCTTTTGACCCACTTAAAGTTGGAGTTTGGGGAAATCGCTTCTTAGTGCTCACTTTCACTATCAAATGTAACTTCAGTGAATTCCAGCGCTGTAGCTCTTACCGTTTAGGCTGTGCGTTGATTGCCAGTCAGTCAGTCAGTAAGTCAGGACAAACGATTTTATATATATAGTTAACAGCCCCTGCTTCAGCCATAGAGCAATATACTAGAGCTCTCTGGAACTCGAATCGCCACACATTTCGTTCGTAGTACATCGTGAAAGCGCACAAAGTCAACCGAGTACTCGGCTATATAACTTAACAGAGCGATGTGTGGTAATTTTCCAATAATGTTAATTAACAGCGCACAAACACTGAGCTTGTGACTCATGATATTTCTTACTATTTGACTTCAGTTACATAATGTTTATGTGTTATTATAAGATGGAGAGAAAATTGCCAATCAAAAATACCACATCGTGGTTATCGATAACAAAATACTACTATGCGTGGTATTTTTGTTGGCTATCTATCGCAGATACCAATTAATCAAGGTACTATTTTTGAAGTTTTCAACAGCAGACAATAAAATTGGAATTTTGTAAGTTCTGGGCAAACAGACAATTACTAATTGATGAATAATTCGCAACAAGTAAAGCTGCTTTCAGCACACAGAATAACTTTCGAATAGAATTCCATTCATTAAATATTAAGTTAAGTTTTGAGCAGAAATGCAGCCGCAAAATTGTGGAATTAACTAACTCAATGGTTCAATTAGCACACATTTATGGTTCGAGTCAAGTACAGATATGATTTTAATGTTTGATATTAATAGCATGCATATAATTTAGGCAATAAGCTTTGGCACACGCAACTCCTTCCATACATTGTTGTTGGCCTTGTTGTTGTTATGGCCAACACATTTAGCATCTCTATGTACGCTACAACTACATATGTACATGCTGTGGCATCTGCTAAAGCAAACGGCGAGTGCTGAACAAGCAAAGTCAGCAGCTAAAGCCAAGTCTTAACACGGAAGGAAGCCAAGCAGTGGAGCGGCAGACTCTGGAGCAGGTCATGTGTGGTATACTCATAGTAGCATCGTCTCATGTTTTGTAAATTAAGCAAACAAATTAAGTGCACTTGGCACACGGGTCTCACACACGGGTGTTCCACACACGTTGCTCCATGTAAACACATTTGTGATTGTAACAAAGCCCTATATCAAAACGCTCACATGGAGCGAGCGGGCGCGAGGTCACCTTTAAGTGTTGTTTGCCACACGCAGTGCCCAAGGATACTGTCATTTGGCCTCGTTTGAAGACTCTACTCTACTCTTGGGTAAAGAAAAGACCAGAAGAGAGCACAGCATCTCAGTTTGTCTTAATTAGCTGCCACTACGAGAGTGCAACATAAGGAGTTGCATGCACATTACATTACACTACATAAATTAGAGGATTCTACAACAATTCGGCCCTCAATTGGTTGCCTGTCTGTAACATTTTCGATCCATTGCTTGCCGTCAAAATACTCATAGATACGTATCTACGCTACTGCATATTCACTTCATAATTGTACATGCGTTCACAGCGTAATACTTAAAGTTTGCTAAGGGACGAGAAGAGTTTCTCAAAAAAACGGCGCACACGACGTATGCGTAACGTAAAATGAAAAGCTGAAAAACAAAAATGTTGGCACGTGTTGCTGCTAACGACAAAGTACCACAAGAATTTAAGTCAACTTTCTCCTCTAAGTGACATGCCAACGTATTTTGTTAACTTTGCTGACAAAGCAAGAATTCTGTCATAGTCCATGGGATTAGTCATTCCTCTTGACAACCCGACTAACAACGATGGCATACATAAAAGACCTTTGCATAAGGGTGCAACTGAACACTTTATATCGGAGTGAATAAACTTTTTAGAGAAGCCTAAATTTTGCATTGATATTTGTTGAGGATCAGTTAGTTGGCTAAATTATCATCAGAACGCTTTCGAGTTAACGCACAGCTGTGCTCAAATACTCGACGACAGTTTATTTGGTACTGATATAGTATGTTGTGTATTTTATAAGTATAACAAAAAAGATGAAGAAGCTTGGTGTAAAGAGGAATACAAAACTAGAGGGACTATTAATTAGTGATAAGCCAAATGAAACAATTTAACTTACAATTATATCGACCAAGTTATTATCGAGGATCTTTCATTATTTCTGAAGAGTCTTCTTTAAAAGAGAAATTTAAATTTTGGAAGGAATCTAATTATTTTGAAGCGATTTTAGGAAAATTTAATGCAAATAGTTGAGAGTTTAGAAGCAAAATACCTTGATTATATGTATAACAGTATCGATTATTAATCTTTAAACATAACTCAATCAATAAAATTCCTGTTGAAATAATATGTTTTAGAAGAATTTCTGTATATTTTAAGAAGAATATTTTAAAGGTAAAAAACAATTACAATTTACATTTCGAATTTTTAATTAAAATAGAACAATGACTCTAGTAAATTTGTCCGTGTTAAAATTATGTTGGTATTAATTAAAATTTTATCTATGGATTGTTTGAATATCCAAGCGATTATATATGCCACAAATACACTATATATGTCGTATACGTAATATATTTTCATATGAATGTGAAATTCGAATACGATTTGTATTATAATCGAATGCATATCGGACTACAAAATAATGCTAATGTTTTAGAGTTGAAATTTTTCTATTGAAAACAGACTTCAAAGTCTATTTCTACTCGCCGATCTGAACGTTTTATGTTTATGTTTGTTTTACGGCTTTTAAAAGAGGGCGTGGCTGGAGCTGAATGATTTGGTTTATGGGATGCGTTCAGTTGCACAATATTAGCTGGTTGTACTGCAAAAAGGCTACAAATATTTCCTAAAATTCAGCGAAATTTTTAGATTTATCGCGCACTAATCGCGGCCAAAAATAGCAACCAGTCAGTGGTGGGCGGTCGCTTGTTTGGTGGTGGGCGTGGCACGTTATATTTGCTGCTGCAAATTGTAAATTGTAATGGAAATTGAAATGCAAATACATGGCCTAACATTTACGAGTATTCGTAGAACCAAGCATAAGCACAAACAACAACTCGGGCAAAACTCTGCCAAAAAGTCACCAATAAAATGTAACAACTAAATGCGGCGCCATCTCTTGGCTGGCGGCTGCACTTGGCCAACACATTTTCAATTTGTAAATGCAAAACAAAGACGCTGACCACGCCCACAACAATGACAGGCCTGCCTATAAATTTAAAGCTTTTCTTGTCATGCAATTAGCAAAAGAAACCATTTCCAAAATAAAAACAAAAAAAAAAAATAAAAGGAAAATAATATTAAAAATAATAAAGCTTTCGAAACTTTTGGCGTTGCACAATTTCAGGCGTGGTTGCCTCAACACAAATCCTTTGCTGCGGTGGCTTGAACAAACCCATAAATGGTTTACAACCCGCTAACTGCCACTGAGAAGGTTGATGGGCAGCATTTATGACAACCATCAGACTCCTTGGACAACCAACTGACGTCGGACACGTGATGAATGCAGCGAAGAGCGACAACACTGACAGCATATCATAAATTTCAACAGATAGCGTTAAGCAGCATAAAGGGAGCATCACAGTATTGAAGACATGATGCCAGTCATACGTGCAAACAGTTTGCCACTGATTTCAAGTCATCAAGATTAGGTCAACTGCCTAAAGCGTGATTTAATAAAAATTTCTCAAAAATTACAATAAATTGAAAATTGTTACGTAAAGAAACATTTGTTCAATACGAAAATATTGCAGCTTCCTGTGAACTCTATAAGTTTAAACTAAGAGCAGTTGATTAAAATGTATTTAAGGAACTTGATAAAATATCTTAGACTTTAAGAAGCTTGAAATTTAAACACAAAATATAACTAAAATTGAAGAAAAAATTGTTCGAATATGTATATAACAGCCAAAAATTTTGTTTATCATGTTAATTTGCTTAAATCTATCGATCTTATAGATATAAAAAATATCGATAAAAAATATCGATCACAAAATCGATAAAAATCAAACACTTACGTTCAACTAAATTAACAAATTTTTTTTAAATATTTTTATAAAGCTATGTAAAGGGCATCTTGCATTTGGCTAAAACATATTCACTGCTTACACATTTAATTACAAGCTACAAGAATATTTATATTTTGAAAACCAAATTAAGTTTATAAATATCAATTAAATCAAATATAAATCTTATGTTAAAGCATAAAATAAACTTTTCTCTATGATTTTAGTGAATTGAGTTTATTTGTTTGTGTCAGACATTGTTTGGATTTTAGTTAATTTGTTAATTTCACATTGAATTAAGATAAAATCTACTTACATTGACTTTTCGACAACTTAACAATTAGGCAAAGAAAATCCAACTTTTACAAGACTATGAAATTTTTGGTTGTTGTTGTTGTTCTAATTCCGATTGTTATTGTGAGCAGAGTAGAACAGATTGTTTTTACATCTTGAAACGCCAACAGCAACTACCAACTACACAATTTTCAATGTTTTGAAACAGTTTATTATTTTTGTTCATCGACTGAACACGGCCTGTGCTTCATAGCTTTATAGCCCTTTTGCGTGGGCCATTGTTATTTTTGGGCAAAATGTTAATCCTTTTGTAGCAACAATTTGCGGTGCAAAAGATTAAAACTTTTAATTTGCTTTTAATTAATTAAGTTGAACATCGCGGCTAAAAGTCATTGGAACTTACTCACACTCTATTTCAGACGCTTCAGCCAACAGGCTCCGCATTTTAACCGATTTCCGCCAAACGCTTTATTATTTAACATGCTTTATACTACTAAAGCTCAATGGCAATTTCGGGTTAAGAATTGCATTCTATTTCCAGTCGCTTAACTTTGTTTGCCTTGCGGCTTTCGAGTTCAAAATTTCGGCTTAAATTGTTGTTGCTGACGAGAGCAAACTATCTTTATTGAAAACTTGATTTAATAAGGCATAAATTAAAATTTATTTATAATAAATCAAATATATTTTTAAAGCATTTTAATGACAGTTTGATAAAATTATATCATTAAAGTTTAAGAGTTTCTCGAAAATTTGTTTATTTTTGTTAAAAATTCTACTTGAATAAAATATACTATTTTCTATAAATCCGCTATTTATTTATAAAAATATGTATTGAAAAATAACCCAAAAAAATGTATTGTTGTGAAGGCAATGCTGGGGAAACTATAAGAAACAGAACACCAGCTAATATAGCATATGCAAAATACAAGAATTTGAAGTGGAATAGTAATGTTGTTGTTATTGCTGTATTACGTCTCACTGCGTTTCCTATACGAATAGCAGCCGACTTCGAATTTGGAATGTGGCAAGTTTTATGTTACCAAGTCGACTTATTCTCTCTCACACACATACACACACAAGCATACAATTACACATCTTTGGTTGCCGCTGTCTCACGTACCCTGCTGTTCCTTTGTGTGCTCAACGTGACGGAAATTAGCGTGGTGTGTGTGACTATGCATGTGACTGTATGCCTCTATGCCTTTGTATTTGTGCGTTTGTAATCGCAACTTGGCGCCATATTTATTTTTCCACTGTGCTGCAGTTATGATTGTACACACAGAAACATACTATTGGCACCAGTGTTGTCACTTTTCTGACAACACAATAGAAACAGCCAGAAAAAAATAGTCAAATCCCATTTAAAATTTTTTAAATTAAATTTCAATTTAAATGTTTCCAACTTTTGTATCAAATAAATAAAAAATTAATATATTTATATTTTTTTATAATCATTCATAGGTGCCAAGCATAGGCAAAGCTTACAATTAAAAAAAATTAAAATTAGTTAAAAACAAAAAAATTTCAGATACTTAAATGGATTATGTATACAAATTTATTTAAAAAATAATAATTTCATGTATTCAGACAGCCAGATCTGTCCGGAAAAAGGCAAAAATAACATCACTGATTGACACATGCCTACATTCAGTCAGCTTCTTTTGGAATTTCAAAATTGTTATGAATGTATGTGCTTGTGTGTGTGTGTGTGTGTGTGTGTGTGTGAACATACTTATTTCATTCCTTTGTACAAAATGACTTGTTACCCCATGACCCACGCCCATGCTCTTGCTCTTGCCATGGGCTCCCAACGCGCTGTGATTGATGTTTGCACGATAGCTAACCTACCCCTCCAATGTTAACAAATCAAGAGGGTAATATAGGGAAGACCGTTGGGCGAAGCGGCACAATTTTTAGCTCTTGCCATGCCGGCAGCCGCAAACAAACATTTTACATTTCAGTGGGAGCCACTTTTGGTGCTTCGGCGCTTCGTCGCTTCGTTTTATTCAGATGCCAAAACACGAAATTGCGCATATTTGCTTTGCCCAGAGCACACACAGATACACACACATACGCATACACATGTCACGTCACACTTTTATCATAATTTTTGGCATAGCACGCCTCATAAATTTGTTTGCTTAAAACATTTTCACTTCATTTATTAGAAAAATGCACAAAAAAATAAACAAGCCATCAATAACTGCATTTAGCTTTTATATGAAAAGTTTCTTACTTTCATTTTGTTGGAATTTACATATTTGAGTGCAGCTGTTGTTCAATTGCAAAGTGAAGCGAAAGACTTTCATACGTTAATTGCTTGAATATGAAAGCATGAAATTGAATGAAAGCAACATAGGCCACAAGTGTCCCGGCCATATTACGTATACGCAGCATATTCAACAATAACGCCACGCATGCAGGTAATTAATAAAAGTATTCTTTTTATTTTTGTAGTATTTCTGTATATAAAAAATATTTTTTCTTTTTCATATTTTTATTGGTATGCTTGCTTGTGTATCTTACAGACAATCAAGTGAAATTCTTCAATGGCAGCCAGGTTTCCACTGTGTGTGTGTGTGATAAGTGACAAATAAATGTTCTGGCAATGTGTTTGCTGCTATTTGCATGTCACTGTCTGTCGCACAATTCCGGACAGCAAGCGACACTGGCAGCCATTGCAACTATAAAATATTTTTTTTACTGTCCCCAGAACAGAAATTATTAAAAAAAACTCATGCGATACTCATGTATAGACCATAAAGGGCTTCTTACGGTCTTCCAGTCACTTCTGAAATAATTGCGAATCGGTTTTTCTTTTTATACCCTATAGTTATTGAATACAGACAAAACGGCTGTACAAAACTTGTGCATGTTTCTTGTAACATTTATGACCTTGATTACATATGTACATATGTATGTACATCAGCAATAACAACCGAGTGTCGAACGCCTATTAATTCAGCTAACCGATAAAAAGAAATAAAGAAAACAAATAATTTTTGATTTTTTATACTTTTTTGTTGTTATCAGTTAAAGAAATATTTAAATAATTTGATGGGATCACGTAGCTGCCACAGGAATAATCGGTCGTCTCTGTTAATTCTGTTGAGCAGAGAGTATCTTGTAGTTGATAACATTCATTTACAGAGTTCCTTCTTGTTGAATTTTTTTTTAATTTCACAACATTGTTGGCATATTTAAATAAAAACAAAAGTATGAGCGCTCTAGGCGAGTGTGCTCGACTACGACATAGCCGTCTCCCAACTATAAAATACATCAAATCGAAAAGAAACATTTGTACACAAAAAAAAAAGTTCTCTTTATAATATAATTTGGATCCAATAGATTATCCGTATGTATCTACGCTTTAATAGTGAGACACAGATCGACGCGGCTGTATTTATTCAGAATATTATGGATTCGAAGATGTCTCATTCTGTATGTAACACATTTCCACAAAACTTATACGACTCTTTATCATTTTTCAAATGGAAGATGGGCGTTGAAAGAACCGCATAATGCCTGTCAGCAAACAGTCGAGAGAAAGCGGCTTGATGTTGATCTCGAGCAGCTTTAACTGACAAGCGAGTGAAAAATAAATATAAATATGCGAAAAGAAATGCATATTAAATTAACTAACAGCAATGAAATCGATCATAAATTAATTGATAATAGTCGACGCTCTTAAAATTAACAAATTTAAACAAAAAAACGAAAATTTATTTAATTTAAATAATAAAAAATATATATTAAGAAAATTCAATTTAAGTGAATAACAAAAACAACAAAAAGACAAAACCAAAACGGAATCAATGTAAGGAATTCATGTCCTTAATCAGCATCAAAATGCTATGCTCTAACTTTATTTATGAGTCGAATGATATAGCCAACGATTTTGTTCAGCAGCAACGTGACAACTTTCGAAAGTACTTGGAGTAAAGCGGAAAAGCCAAATGAAAACACGTGACGCCATGGCAATTGGTAAGCAACAAAGCTTCAGCTTTGAATTATGGCCAACACCAGGGCATACACAAGTGGTAGCCAAGCGCTGTACGGTAGCTAGTATCTTGGCCAAAAAGCTGGCTGGTCTATCATTCGACTGCTAGCCACGTTTGCATTTCAATTTGTGTTATTTTTCGACTTTTCCATTCTTATTTTTTTGTTTTATGATGATAAAATCATAAATCAACGCTGAATCAGGTAAATAAAAATAATGCTCAGAGTGCGTATGCAAATTTAAACTGAAACTGAAGCAACTTGCAGAGTTATCTTTTGCTTTTTGCACTGAGATTTCTTTGGGGGCGAAAATACGATAAAACTTAAGTCAGTCAAACAAAGTTTTTGACTTTTTTCCACACAAAAATAAAACTTGTACATAAAGCTGATGATGGCGTTGTTTTTGTATTTCTTCTCTCTTTTCTTTTTTCTGTACTTAATATTGTTACGCTTAGCAACTGTATGATGTGTGTGTATCGGTGTGTGTAGAAATGAACCGATAATCAGTGACCCAGTAATTAGCAAACTCTCTAAACGGCATGGCTAATGCACCAGTAGCAACTAGAGAGTAACATAGCTCAATAAATAGCCCTTGAACAGTATGCAACACAAATCGGGGTTTGAATCCAAGCCGATGTGAGATATTTTGATACATTTCAACCATAAAACAGTTGTTATTTACCCAAATATTTTTTACTCAAATAAATTAAATTTTTTTTTAAACTCTAAACTTAATTAAAAAGTCATTAAAGTGTTTAAAAGTATATCCTTTTGAACATTTACATAGTTTTAAATAATACACAATGTTGTATGCTGTAGAATATGTTTAGCTGTTCCTGTTTTCACTTGAATTTGAGTCTTCTATGTCACAAATCACTTTGAACTCATTTTTATAACCTGAATTAAATTTTAAGTGAAAATGGGAACACCAAATCAAAACCATTCTGATCAAGAATATGGCATCTGAAATGCGGTATTTTAAGTAGAAAAATAAATACAAAATTCGCGGTAAAATATATCTGTGAGTTATTTTAACCCGAAAGAACAATTTAACTATCAATATTTTGTTGTTTAGTGTTAATTTTGACTTATTAGCCCAAAAATGTTGCATTTGATAAATGCATTGATCAAAGGACGAGCTTGAACTCTGAAGTTGACTAGAATTTTGTAGTGAAATTTGGATTATATTAGAGATGGTTGCGTATACAACATGTACTGAAAAAACTTATATTTTCAATCAATTTACTGAATGGTCGTAATGAAAACTTTGATTTTCAATTTCATTTTAAAGCACAAAAATTGCAAATTATTCAATCCCTTCAAGTTCTTGTTGTTGGTTTTATTAAGTGCCTCCACACGCACGAACTCGAACACATTAAGTTGCGTCATGTATAGTCGTATCGCAAAAGAAACATGACAATTGACCATCTCTAGTTAATGGCTCACTGAGGCGTCGATTCATTAGATAACCGCAAAACGCACAATCTCCGATAGTCGGGTAAAGTCAGTTGCCATGATGGATGATAAACAGGATGGTGTTCAATAGAATTGAAATGGAATTTTTCTGGCTTTCTGTGTACATGATGATAATTGAGTATATATGCGTATACTATCCATATGACCAACATAAACACAACTGGAAGACAGGAAAACCTTTGGAAACATTTATACAGATTGAAGGCAGACAGAAATGTTTGCAGTATTCAAATTCGTCGAAAAAAACAACAAATGTCGGGCTCTGGCTCTATCTCTGGGGGTCTTGCTGCATTGCGGAAATGAATATGCAATGACTGGACTGCAATCCAAACACTTCTATTCCCCAAAACCAAAAAGAAGCTTAGGTCGTGCCACATGTTGCCCATTGCCTGCACACTCAATGCTGCCTGTAATGATGTGCTAATTAAAGTGACGATGATGCTTCAAAAAGATTTCATGTTCTACATCTGCAAATTAACAAACTGCTCAAAGGATACAGTAAAAAGTCTATAGAGAATTAATTGCTTTTAATGAGAGTGCTTCTCTCTTTTGAGAAGATCAACCAAAGCATGTAGCTATTTAAAAAATCTCTCTCTCAAAGTTTGTGTACGGCAGGCGTATATTAGCTATGCTTTAAATCAATTTGTTGTGATTTCAATTTCGATGCAACTAATTATAAATATATATATATATATTATACAAATATTATATATTTGTGTATGTTATAAGGCTTAGATATATATTTATATACAATACAAAGCTGTGTTAGGTACTTATCAACCTCATTTGTTGCAAATAAATACAAAATATACAACGCAACTAAGGAAGCGACAGAGAATCAAGCGGAAAAAGCTTCGAGCAAAGAGAGACACTTATAAAATAGTCGCAAATAAACGCACACAGCTGCACCTATATTACACACACACACGGTAGACTCACACACATAGCAGACTCTGACACACATACATACTCACACATGGAGCAGACGCACACACGCACAGTCAATAAATTCTCATTTCGCGCAACGCATTTCACCTAAAAGTATTATACTGGGATACACTCTAAACAAAAAGGTGTTAAAATATTTTTCTATTAAGAAATTATAATATTTAATAATTTGTACTTCTAAATTGAAAAATAAAAGAAATTGTTTACAAATTTAACAATTATAAATTGAAAACAAAAATTTATACCCATTTAACTTGCCTATTAAAAGTTATTATAAATTTAATTTTTATTAAGAGGCTATTGTATTTATTTTAATTATAAAAATATCATAATTATTAATAACTATAACATTAGAAACACGAACAAGATGTTTGAATAAAATAAACAATATTTAATTTTTCTAAATTTTTTTTTTGTTAATTTGAGTGTATGCAGCAAAGGCAAAGCAAAGCAATAATAAATACAAATAAAAACATGACACATAAAAATTACAATCACAAACCTTAGAGAAGTGTATGAAAATGCTTGACTGCCTCACATTCAGAGCAATCTATGTATATTAAGTATACGCAACGTTTGAGCCATGCATTTTAATGAAGACTGGCAATGCCTTTGGCTGATTTCCTGTCTATCTGGCTGTGTTGACAAAACATTCTATTTATTTCAATTAGCTAGCGGCTGAAATAGATCAAGGTAAATCTATAGCATAAAATCAACTGTAACACACAGGTATATTATTTATCTAGTCTAAATTTAAGCTTAAATGCAGTTAATTGATTTTACTATGTCTTTGTATCATTTCAACTCAAGCAGAGCTAAGCGTAGTAAGAACTTTTAGATTAAAATCGCGAACAGATAAAATATCTATAGATACTTTACTGCAGGCAAACTTTGATTGAATGTAAACAGAATGAGTTGGAGGCTCACTTAGAATATTTGAAAATGTGGCAGCTGCAACATACTCAAAGTAGATTCCAGCTCAAACAAACTGCTAAAAGGAATAGAAAGTATTACACACGCACTTTCCAATTGCTATGCAAATACATTTTTCTCCACTTTGCACTTAAATGGTTATTGAATATATCGAATGGTAGACAAGACAGCCTATGCATCAGTCACTTGGTGTATTCACAAAGGCTCAGGCCAAGAAATCCAAGAGAATGTGATTGTGGAGCTGTAAATGATGTTTCTATGCAACGACTGTGGCACATTGGTGAGGAGGGTTGAGTGTTTTGTTTATGTAGCGCTGGCGCATACTCTTACAGAACGTGGGCAAACAATTTCTATTGCTGCATGCAGCTGACAGGTGGTAAAGAGAGCAAACTGCAACTGTTGAAATTCTGTTTCAATAGCAACCGCTAGTCAAGGCAACAATAACAAACAACAATAATAATAAAAAGAAAAGAGGAAAGCCAGACAAGAAACAAGGTAAACATCAATCGGTGAACGTTAAACATAAAATCAAAGCAAAGTCGGCGAATATTTCATATATTTTATGTAAGGAAATTAAATTTTTTTTTAATTTAGCATATAGCTACAAATTGTGTAAGGCTTTTAACATTTCAAAGCGTTCATATTCATCGTTGTCCTAGGTAACACAAAAGGATTTGCTGAGAATCAGCGTCGGGAATTCTACACATCTAAAAACCCGTCGCGAAACGCAACTGAAATTGATTGAAAGGAACAATAGCGAGCACCATAAGAACGGAACTGAAGTGTAAGTGGCTACCAGCAGGAGTCGACTGTCGAAACCTTTGATGTAGGGATGCACAGCTAAGAAACGAACATTGAAGTAACCAGGACGAGGTCACAGATAAAGGCACCCATTCGCGGTTAGCAGCTGCTTTTGGGAAGCCGCAAATAATGTCGGTCCTTGTACTGAGCGGTTCAGAGCAATCGACCGCACCATATGATCCCAGCCAAGATGAGCCACGTATTTTATGGCTCAAGACTATCATTGCCAATCAACTGGGCGTATTCGATCCTAAATATGTCAATGCCCTGATTAACAACAATCTAGAGGCCGTCAATGATTTCCTCAACAAGCGCTATGAGCAGAAGGCTCAACTGGATCGCGTTATCATGTTCGTCTGGCGTACGTTCTATGATCGTCTCATCGAGGAGGAGATCACAGTGCTGGAGGAAGTACCACGTCCATCCTTGCCAGATAAAAAGGACAAGAAAGGCAAAAAGGGTGCTAAAGGTAAGGGACGTCGTTCAAAGGGCGGACAGGATGCAGAGGCCGATTCAGCGCAGCCAACAAGCACCGAAGCTGGCGATGGAACTGCCTTAGAGACTGATATGGATGAGTTTGAGGGCGAGGGTGAAGAGGAGGCCACCGTAGTTAGCAGTGGCAAGAGCTCTGGACGCTCCAAACGTAAGTAAATCGTAGTAATTCGTTTCTTAATGAATTTGAAATCTCTTGCATTCACTCGACATTGTTCTCTCTTTGACTTTCTGTTGTCACATCAACTCATGCAGCTAGCTCTGATATGGATAATGGTAAATATGAGGAATTTTCCTGAATTTTTTTAGGGTTTTTTCATTTTGCTCCTTCTTAATTTGAAAAGTTTTCGACTGCACTTCGAACGTCTTGCTCTGCACTAACACATTTTCCTCTTGCACCGCACACGCTTGAATGATTCAAACGCATAAATTTGTAGCCCGTCCAACTTAATATCAAAGGAAAATCTGAGACCACTCGACTGCCCACATTACATCATAAATATTTAAGAAGCTCATTTTAGTTTCTGCCTGCCTAATATTCATTTCTTTTTGCAACTTTTAATTTGAATTCAACGCTCGACGTTTCCATTTTTTTTTCTTTCCATTTTTTTTCATTGCTCTATACGCGGTTTTGAGTTCATTTGATTTGCTTTGCCTGGCACAAAGATAACACCAAAGTTTTATTCTTTGTTCATTGCATTTAAATGGTAACCTAAAATATCAGGCACAATGTGCCACAAAGCGGCACGTCAGTTAAAAAACCACACTGCCACACCCATTTGACCATTGTAATGCATTTAAGCTCATTTGTTTCATTTTTATAGGCAAAAAGGAAAAGAAAAAGAAAAGTTATGTACCAACCTATATTGAGGTGAAAGTAAGTACTTAAACAATAATATTATATTTTTTATTTCTTAGCTAATATGGCTGAAAATCTTTACTTTTGACTTCTATAGAAAATGGTTCCAGCTTATGTCAAAACTCCGCTGCTTCATTGTCAGTTTGGTGAAATAGAATCACATTGCTTTGATCATAATATTAAATATGTTTATATTGTACGAAAAAATGGACGGGAAATTCGTAAGTTCTTTAACGATATAGTAATTTTTTACATTACTAGTAGTATTTTATTATTATAATTATTTTTACTAAAGTACTTTAAGAACTCATCAAAAATATAAATGCAGCTTAAGTTTTTAATCGAATTCTGAACAATAAAATGCAATCGATTGTATTTTATAATGCTCTTTTAAATTAATAATTTCATTTTTTTTCTTATATATTTATAGCATGGTTTAAAGAGGTCAGGCAATGTTTTGCTGAAATGCCTTTACTATTTTTATTGGGTTCTATACGTGGCTCTCTGATCGATTCACTGAGGCATGATTTGAACGTAGTAAGTCTTTCCAAGCACATTCCAATTACACTAATCAACAGAAAACAAAGGAGACTGCAATGCCGTGCTACAACAGAAATCGCCAAAATCAAAATCACTCAAATTTTCGCCCTTTTTTCGTTCATTTCACACACCATCAAATGTTATTCAATCAATCAACGGCTATAAAGTAATCGGCCATTGTTTCAAATTAGTAGTATATAAGTATTATATACAATGTATGAGTGTGTGATATATATATATATATATATATATATATATATATATAAGCATCTGTCCATTCATTCATTGCTGCTTAGTCCGTCGTCAATTCTTAGTTAACCACAAAACAAAATGTGACGAATTGTAATTAATTCCTAAAACAAGGCAGTCATCTATCAAAATGGACGATGTGGCAAAAGATTTTTGCGCTTCAGCGCACAATAGCCAAATGGCATGGGCTCACGCCTGCCACAGTCTGCCATTTGCCCATTGAGCAGCAGCAAAACGCAAATTGCTTCATCATAGCCTCAAAATGTTCTGCGGTTTCCATTAGGTTGCCACCCCTATTCTCATTCATAAGGCTGGGATGGCTTGCAAATTTTTGCGGTCTTTGAAAGCCAAATGCCCACTGTGTTTGTTTTGGCTGTGGCTTTAAAATTAAATAGAGAATTTGTTGAAAATCGTGGCAAATCAATTAGAATTTCAGTCTACACATATGACGGTATTTTTTAAAGAATATTTATTTTATTTGTGTTTTTTTTTTCTCATATACAGGTTTACAAATCTGCCTTTCAATTTCAATTTCGCGAACCGGACACTGCGGAGACCCAGCAAATGGACAAGGAGGAGGGTCAAAGCAGTACCGGTGTGGGCGAAACTGGCGGCGAAACCGTTTCCAGTGAGTCCAAGGAATCGGGCCCGGGTCTATTGGAGCTATCCAAACCATCGGAATTTCGTTTGAAAGCGCTTAAACAACAAAAGTATTTAACTTTTAACAAAGGCAAACGCCACGTTTGCTTCGTTTGCTTTTCCAAGGGGTTTTTTATGTCCGAAGCGAAATTTTGGGTGGGCGGCTGCAGCGCTTTATTGGTTTCATGTTGACTGAAGTGCTCGCTCTGACTGTGAACGCTCAATGTATTTTTTCCTTTTCTCCCCCCTAAAATTTTTTTAAATTTTTTTTTTTTTTTTTTGTTTGCCCTTTGTTTTGTGTTTATCACTGGTTGCCATCGACGCGGCTACAGTTGCTGCTTTTTTGTGTTTTTTTTTTCGTTTTTTTTTTTTGGATCCTGCATAACCCTTTTCACACATAAATTACAGCGCATCCGATAAGAGTTTTTATTTTTAATCGGATTTCATGTGGCCATCAGCGGCGCCAACCCATTGTCTTCTGGCCCTTGCCATTCGGTTGGGAAGGCAACATTTATGGCACATCCTGTCCGAGCCGTACTCATCCGCATATTGGGCATTCATTGCCCACGTCTACCCCAGCTACAAAATGACCAGTCCGCATTCTTGTATACCTTTAAAAATGCCTTTGTCACAATGCGAGCTGAGAGAATCCTTTCTAGCTGCTTTTTTGTTGCACCCATTGTTGGTATTTGTTGCTCATTTCGCTTATCAGCGGCTTTTCATTGCGCTTTGCGTTAATTTTACATGTCGAGCGTTTTTAATTTCGTTCATTTGTTTACTTATTTTATGTATTTCATTTCCAGGAAGCTAAAGGCTATGGAGGCGCAGGCAAAGAAACAACAAGCGGCCAAAAAGGAAAAAGGCGACGGAGATGAGGAGGAAGAAGTATCCAAGGTGCAAGTCATGCCAGACTTATCGTCCTCGGAAGAGGAAGGTACTATGACATACCAACGAATATAATAGCAATTTTAAAAAATATATTAATTTCGTTTCAGTGGAACAAAAACCTGAAAAGCTAACTATAGCTGAACGCTGGGAAAAGCTACTTAATGAGACAAAGGCTAAGGTGGTGGCGGAGCATGCCGCCGAGGAGGCAACTCCTCCACGTATTATGCCCATACAGCGTCGTTTGCTCAAGGAGATTGATGAATTCGATAGCGAGATTATCTGGACAATCAATCACATTGTGTGGGCTTTTAATTTACCAACATCCTATGTACTGGAAGATCAGGAGGAGGTGGAATTTGAAGAAGCACTCATACGCGTGCCCATAGATCCCAAGAAATTGGATCTAATACCCACCTATACACAAAGTCAGCTTCAGGATGTTGTCGATGGCTGGATGAAATACCTCAACAGAACAATGAAGGCTCTCAAAGATGCCAAATTAGATGAGTTTACTCCCATGGCCGAATATCGTTATTGGCATAAAATGGAAATCGATCTCTATGGCACGCTCGAACAGCTGAAAACAGAATTTGTGGTAGGCGTACTGAATCGACTGGCCAGCGATGGATCACCAATGTTAGCCAACTGGAACAATGTGCTGAAAAAAACAGAGGAACGCTTCAAGCTAGCTAAAGAGAATTCCGACTATTTGGGCACTATTAAGGACTACTTGGAGGTAAATGAAAAATAAAATTTGATCGAATAATTAATAGTTTTGAAAAACTTTTCATTTCATTCAGAAAATACGCAACTATGAAAGCTTCAAAATGACAGTACTCCAGATACCCAATGTCATGGTTGGTTTGCGTCACATCTGGACTATGTCCAGTTACTATTGTCGCGATCCCGAAATGCAAGTGCTCCTGTGTCAGATATCCAATGTGTTTGTGCAAAAGGTGAAGAAGATTATAAATTTCGATAACATTTTCAAGTGAGTAGATCATACTTAAGATCATCAGCAGTTTAAATAATATAATATAATCTTTGTAGATACACCGCTGCCTATACCTATGAGACGGCTAACAATTGTGCCAATATGTTGCGCTGCTGGAAACAGGCTTACAAACTAAGCCGTCAGCATATTGAGGAATCCGGCGCAGGATCACGTTGGGAATTCGATAGCGTGGCCCTCTTTAATGAGGTCAATCATATATATCGTGTGGCCAATGATATAGCATATGTGGGCCGTGTATTTATACAGTATGAGAATCTATTTGGACGTAAGCTTAAGGCCCTCATAACGGATCCAGCCATTGTCGATAATTTAATGCGCAAAATTTATCGGTTGCTTGACGATCTAATACGCAGCGTGGACTATGATATGTTTTCACCAGGCAATTGGGAAAACTGGGAGTATTCTTTAGAAATGTTCAATCGCCGTCTGGAAGTGTTGGAAGTTGAAGCCAAAGCGGTTATCGATCAAAGTATCAATTCACTGCTCTCTGCAGAGAAGGGTATTAAGCTGTTAACCACTGCAAATACCATCGATACCAGACAGGCTCTGAAGCAGTTTATCTCTACCAAACATGAGAATCTCATGCGATTTTTTATAACCGAGATAAATAATGTTGAACAAGTTTTTACGGTATGAATGATAATAGAATTATTATCATTTTTCTTTTTATAAAATGAGTTTTCTTTTGTTTACAGCAATTTAAGAAAACTCCTCCCATGCCCAAGCTGCAGCCAGCTAAGATCAGCGCAGTGTGTTGGGCACGTTTGTTGGGTAGAAAACTGAAGAATTCTGTGATGGCGTTCAAAAGTCTAGAGGATGATCCAGCTATGGCGAACAGCTTTCTCAAGCGCAGCGCCTTTAAGCAGTACTTTGAACTGATGACAGTTTTATTTCAGTTTGAAAAAACGCTTTTCGAGCGCTATATGCAAAATGCCACCTTTGTTATTAATCATGCCAATCGCTCCAATATATTGATCATAGAAATATGCAAACAAGATACACGTAAGTTTGCACTTTGGTTCCAAATTCCTCAAAATCGCTTTAATCCAATTATTTATTCCAAACAGTTGTCTACATATCAGAAGCAACGCAAACCCTACGATCCAAAAGTCGCACCAATTCGGTGCTTCAAATGAGTCAATCGCAATTTGGTGCCGCACAAATGTTGAGCCTGATGGAAATCCAATCTGAAGGCAGTCTTGATCACTCAATGAGCTATATAGAGCCAGAAGAGGATGAACTCTCACAGAATGCGGTCGATGCATCTGCCATGGGCTTCATGTGTCGTGTCAATAGATTTACAGTCCTAATTGCTATGATTATGTGGATGGTAGGAAAAACGCGTCATTCTAATTTGCAGTTGGCCAAGGCTACCACCTTTTTGAACAACATTAAGGAGCGGAAACCCAAAGACATTTCAGCTCGGGATCGCGAATGTGTACAGATATGTGAATGTAAGTAAATTATTATTAAGAACAAACTCTTAAAATATACATATTTATTATGTTTTTAGTTAATTTTATATAATTTTTAATTATTATTTCTTTTAGTACTGCATCGTGCGGAAAATCAACACTTGATGCCAATATGGCGTGAGCTTGTTGGTGAAAAAGTGCTGATCGAATACGATATGAATTTTAGGGTTAATTTGAATCGTGATGTATTTGATACAATGTTCGAGGGTCAACTATTTGAGTACTTGGGCTTCACGTTGCCCGCCGTGCTGCGTACGGCCATTATGAAAAAGGATCATCTGTTCAAAGACTATGAGAAACTCTCTGAGGTTATTACGCGTTACAATACGATAATTGGAAAACTATCGCTGTCCGAGGTTGTGTTTTTACGTGAGCACATCTATGAAACGGAATTGTATATACAGATGGGCCTGGGTCGGTTTACATGGATATCTTTTGGCATTGCCAAATTCTGCGATGAGATTAATTCACTCTTGCGCAAGCTGACGTCCATAGTATCGCAAATAAATTTCATACGAATGGATTTGCGTAGTCGCATCGATATGATTAGGAACTTTAATCTTTTTAATTTGGATGAAGAGACCAATGAACGCAAAACAGAAACTGAATCTCGTAGAATGGATAGTACAACGAGTGCCGCTAGAAGTACTGGTAGGCGTACATTTCTTTCCACAATTGGTGAAAATATTACCATACTTCAAGCGGAAGAGGAGCCCGATGAGCAAAAGAAAAATGAGGAATTGACCTGCGGCACTGGCGTCTACTATTGTCAGAACTATGTTGAGCTGTTGGAAGCCTCACGCAACCAGAAGACAGCGCAAATGAAAAAGTTATATGATTCCCTGGGACCTGTACTGATCAAATTGGAGAGCTTGGTTCTTGGCACATTTACGGGTAGATCAGAGAAAATGCGTAATTATTATGAATACTGGGAGGAGGAAACATACAAGTGTATTTTGGAGTAGGTTTCTATTTATGTAGATATATACAATACGTCCATGATTATATCTATATAATTTTATTTTCACAGCATGACCTTTCATAATCTTAAGTGTTATATTAGTCGTCTCTTATCGGAGGAACCAATGTTTGAGGTTAGCGCTGTATTGTTAATGTCGGAAATTGTGCTGGAACCTTCATCCAATGAAATACAGAACATTATTATCAGTGTGGCTAAGGATTATCTAACACGGTGAGTTATAAATTTAATATCAACATTAAATTAATTTTTTTTTATTTAGCATTAAGATATTTACACGCTGGATGAGCACCACTTGCTTAAACTGTCCATTAATTGAAGCTGGAGCACAGCATAAATTTAATTATACTTTTTTCGAGGATATTTGTAACATTAAAGCCGTTGTCGATCTTATTATCAACATACATGAGTTGGCTGCCAAACTTGTCTCAGAAGCCAAAGGATTTGTTGTACAGTACGTACAAAAAAAAACAAAGAAATTCCACATTAACTTATAAATATTTCTTATCAATTTAACATTTTCATTTACAGATTTCGCAAATACTTTAATTTGTGGGCCTATGAAAAGGAGATGATATGTCAAAAGTTTGTTGAGCGTGATGTAACGCTCGTTGAAATTGATGAGAAATTTACATTCTACTCGACCATTGTTGAAACTATGCGTACAATGAAAAAATATCACGATGTCAGGTGTATACGCATCAATTTGTCGCCATTGTTGGAAAGTATATCACAGCATGCCAAGGAATGGTGCATCATATTGGGTGCGGAGTTGTTGCGACATGTCAATGAAAACATGAGAGAAATGCGAAATGAAATAAAAGTGAGATAAGAATTTTATAATATTTGAATTTCAGTTATATCACACGTCTCTCTCAATAGACACTCGGCCTTAATCTCAATAAAACTACACGAGAACTAGAGGACTTTAAGTTGGTCATGCAAACAATTGCCACAGTACAGTCTTCAACGCTAACTTATGAACAGAAGATACATGAAATGCAAGAGACTTTTACAGTATTAAGTGAGCATAATATTATGGTAAGTACTAAGTATACATTGAAGATAATCTAAGAAATCATTTAAATTCAATTAGAAAATAATTATGTTTAACTAAATTTAAAGTTATTTCTAATACGAGTATAAATAACTTACTATTCATTTAAAAATGAATTCAGTTTTAAATAGAAATCCACTGAGCCCGTCCATGTCCCGTGGTTACATCCTCTACAATTCCCGCTGTTTGCGTATGCATATTTGTTGGCCAGTGAACGTCATTTGTGAAATGGCTTTCCGTATTTGGTGATACACACAAAAATGGTTACATAAATGCAGAAACCAGCTAGACATGTACGAGTAGTGAGGGTGGAAATGTAACCACCTGTACAGGATTAGACTTTTGTGTGTGCATTTGGCATATTTGGCTACTTTCATTTTATTGATGGCACTTCGTTATGGCTATGGCGTTTAGCTTTTGGCCAGACAAAACGGAATTAACTTGCGTTTTATATAAATTAATGAATGAATGAACAAATTCAAATTTGTACACACACACACACACACTTATGTATTTACGAGTGTGTGCATACAACAGCTTCAGCTACAAAGGCTAGCTGCATGAAAATTTATGCAACAGCGACCAATTGCGGCGACGGCCCTGAAAGCTATGCTATAAAAACTTTTATACCCTCTAATCTCATTGATAATGGCTGAAAAGTGTATATTCTATGAATATCAACAGTTGAGTCTGTCTAGGCGTCGATTTTATAGGTTATAAGAGATAGAATATGTGGAATAAATACAGATGTATAGCGTACGCAGAGCATAAAAATCTAGCTTATTTTTCAATCTATTTTAAACAGGATCGCACCAAGTTTAATCAAAATAGGAGTTCAATAAAACTCCCTAATGTCTTCTAGTGGCATCGTTTTCAATAGGGTATCTAGTAGTCGAACCACAATTGTTTCTGGGTTTGTGGGTGAGGAAAGTACTTGCGGTGTCGTTAGTGGAATTTGGCACTATTCATGATTATTATTTGCACTCAGCTGTAATTGAAGGACATTGCTTTAATTTTAATGTGAGCGTGTTGTTTTTTTATATTTTTTATATAGTTTTCCTATGAGGATATGCTGCTAGCCCATCATCTGGAAAAGCGCTGGAAGCGACTGTTTCTATCTGCACTGTATCGGTCGGAGAAGCTGCAACCAATTAAGCAAAAATTTGCCGAAATGACTTCCGTGGAAATTGATGTTTTCTGTGATGATGTAAGTTGTCAATGAGATACGGGGAGTACCATTCAATGATTCGGATGGGTATGCGACCCTTCATTTCCGTAATTTTGCGTTTTCTGCAATTCTGTTTTGTTTCCCTCTATTATTATTTCCTTTCAATTGCATTTTAATTGGATTTTTCCGAGCGCTCAACCATTATTGTCAATTGTGAGCGGCAACAACGCCATCAGCGTAAAATGAATTAACTTGAAGTGTTTATTATTTGAATGAATAAAAGCGTTGTGAGCGTGTTCAAAAGAGCGTCTTTGGGGTTGGGTGGGCCTTTACAAGGAGCAACAATCAAACGCTAACTTGCCTTTGTTGTCCTTTTCATCGTTCACAGCTGGACGAATTCATCAAGGATTGGGATGAGAATGGACCCGGCTCGGTTGGAGCTGAGCTGGAGCGTGGTATACGCTTGATGGATCCCTATGGCCAGAAATTAAATGAGCGCGAACTCAGACGTCAGGAGCTCGCCAATGCCGAACGGCTATTCGATATGCCAATGGTCGATTATCATGAATTTTCACGGATACAAACAGAATTCGAGGGATTGCAGCTGGTATATCAATTATCATTATAATTATTAATAGAAAATACAAATTTATTAAATATTATTTCTTTACAGATCTATAAACTGTACAGATCACAAAAGAATGGACGTGAAATCTGGGCCAAAACCTTATGGGTTGATCTAGATCCAACATTTCTTACTGAAGGCGTTGAGAGTTACTTGAAGGAATTCCGTAAACTGCCCAAACAGGTAAGCATTGCGTTTGGAGGTTATAAAAAGTTTTGTTCAATTAACAAAGTTTTTTCAGCCACTTTGAATTTTCATAAAATTTTTGAGGCGCTAAAAACAATAACAGCTCCAAATAGCCTTAAGCAATAAGTTTAAGACCTTGTCAGCGTAAAATAATGAAAAGTCTGGGAAAATGGGGCTGTATTGCTATGGTATTGTGTAAAGCAAATCAAAAAAAAAAATCATAAATCATAAATTACGAAAGAAAATATTTTCAGCCTTCACTCTAAACTAAACTATTTCAATATTACCTTAAAAGTCAGACCTTTCACTCTTGATAACTTGGTCGTTTCACTTTTCGTTTTCATTTTATAATTTTACACAAAAACAAGAAAAGTGAAAATTTGGCCTAACAACGAGAGACGAGTTTTGCACGTAAACTGATTATGACAAATTGATTTATTTAGTTGCTTAACAAGTTTTCCCCGAAAATTTCTCTGGCCAAGTGAAAAGTTTGTCACGCAATGCAAAAAAAAAAGTTGGCAGCGGGTACATCGGTAGTATAACGATAGGGGAGGTTGATAGGAGAATTGTTTGCCATATGGGTATTATCTGCTGATGTTCATGCATAGATTACCTAATAAACTAATTCATTAGTTTAGCAATAACATAAATATATATTATAAATGTATATATGCACATTGTTCACAAAATTTTAATATGTTTAATCCATTGAAATGTGCACATTAGAATGCAGTTTTTATCGCAGAAAATTTGTATATTATATGTATATGTGTGTATGCCAGTAAATGGCCGTAAGCGAGGGCCCTGGCAAATTTAGTGTCCCAAAATGCAAATCAATTTGTTAAATATTGAAAATAATTAAAATGCCAACAGTAGTATTTGGATCAGCAGCGCCACCAGCAGGACTGCTGACAAGCCGCTATACTCCATTGCTGCCTTTGTTGGTACATATTTAATTTATGCCAACACAGCATCGCCTCTGCCATGAATTTAACATGTGCAAACAATCAGAGAGAAAGGACAGCGTCGCGCACATTCGAATTGCAAACAGACTGCGCTTTTTTGGCCAACAATAAAACCCAAGCAGACCGCGTTTACCACAGCTGAGCTGCAGCGTTGGTGCATTCGTCATAATTCAATACGGCTGTAACCGCAATAATAGCAGCTGGTAGCAGCTGACCGCATTATTGTTTCAACTGATTTGATGTAACTAACGCTCCATCCGTTTCACTTAATTCTTGCCACAGGTGCGCCTATTGCCAACGGGCCAACAGCTGGAATTGCATATGAAACAGTTCAAGGCCACAGTTCCTCTGATGGTTAGCCTTAAACATGAGGCATTGCGTGAACGGCATTGGCATCAGTTAATGGAGAAAACGGGACAGTTTTTCGATATGTCTCCGGCACGATTCACGCTCGAAAATATGTTTGGTATGCAATTGCATAAATATCAGGATATTGCCGAACAAATCCTTACCAATGCTATCAAGGAATTGCAAATTGAGCGTGGTGTTCGCGCTGTCGAGGAAACCTGGTCGAACATGAACTTCAAAGTTAACAAACACTATAAGGGCAATGAGGATCGCGGCTGGATACTGGGTCCAGTTGATGAGATAACACAAATTCTTGAAGATAATGCCATGAACCTGCAGTCAATGGGAGCAAGTCAGTAAGTAGTTAATTGATTAAATTCTGATAAAGATTACAAACAGAATTTCCTAATTGAACTTAAAATTAGAAAACTATTCGAACTTATATTAAAAAAATGAAATATTTTCCTTTACTAAGCTATTCAAAATGATAACTAGGTTTTTCTTAGCTTAAGCGTGAAGAAAGTGCTTTATTTAAGAGCTAATTATATTATTATTGAACCTCTGAAATTGATTAAAATATTTGCTTACAGATTTATTGGCCCATTTCTGGAGACAGTTAACAGATGGGAGCGTGCACTGGCCAATGTATCGGAAATCATTGAGGAATGGCTTGTGGTGCAACGAAAATGGCTTTACTTGGAGGGCATCTTCATAGGTGGCGACATACGTACTCAGTTGCCAGAGGAAGCACGCAAATTCGATGATATTGACAAGTCCTATCGCAGGGTAAGTATTTCAGTAGTACTCGTATTTATTTGTTTACTGCTACTCTAAATGTATATTAGTGTGGTTTGTGTGTTGTATATATGTATGTATATCTACTCAATTTATTTGAGTTGATTTAATGTGTGCCGACAATATGGCGACGCCTTACTTAACGGTAAACATAATACGCATGCAAACGACCATTTTTCGCATTCGTAATTGTGTTGGCCCAAACACACTCACGCAACACACGAACACACTACTCACACAAATGACGACCACTACTCAACAAATACACACAAACACACCGTCAGCTGGTATAGTGTTTACAGAAGCCAAATGCTTTCACCTTCACTGTGTGTCTATCTGTGTATGTGTGTGTGTTGATTTGTGTTTGTGTTAGCCGCTTAACTTCACTTAACCTTGCCTTGCCACTTGCTTCGTTTACTTTACGTTTCATTTGCCACATTTGCCGCCATATTTGATGGCATTTATGAAATGATTTATTATTTTGATTTGCTCTCGACATTCGCATTGTGTGTGTATTTTGGTAATATGTATTATATACTATACTTGTATATTGTATATGTATTTGTATTTGTATGTACATATATTAGTGAATACCCTATCCATATTGCAAACATTATCATAAAGTTTATAAGCTTTCGGACCAACCATCTTGATATAACTGTCCTGAAAATGTGTCTGTCCGTCAAGCTAGAGCTTGCAACTTGGGCTAGATCGTTTTTTGTCGAAATCGGTTGATTATATCATATAGCTGTCATGGAAACGATCAGTCGAAAACACTCGTTGTATGGAAATTTTTTATTTTACAAAGGAGTTGAACAAAACTTAGGAGTTCTGAGTTAAACTGAGTTATATACACAAGTCGGTCAACTTGCATAAAGCTCGGATTAATATATCATACAGAAACAATCGGTCGAAAATGCTTTGTTTGGATGTAATACATAGTCTAGGTGGACCGAAGATAACCGCTCTCAATTGTTATTAAAAAACAAATTAATGAGGAAATATGAAATCAAAATAATTATCACACTAAATAAATATATATGTAATAGTAAAAATTATAATAAAAAAATTTCGAAACATTGAAAATTCATTTTTTTTTTTACTTCTTGAAGAGTATTTATATAAACTACCTTCTTTGAGAAGAAATATAAAAAATGTTTATTTGAGTTTTTGTATTTATTTAATGGTGTTGTTTTCCCCTTATGTATATTATTGTACCGCTTTTTATAATAATTTAGTATTGTAACTGACATGTTCTTTATTTTTATACTTTTACCCCTTACAGATTATGGTCGATTGTGCCAAAAATCCATTAGTTGTGCCATTTTGTGCAGTTCCTGGACGTTTATTGGATATACAAAGTCTGGGAATGGGTTTGGAAAATTGTCAGAAGTCGTTAAACGAATATTTGGATTCGAAGCGTCGCATTTTTCCGCGTTTCTATTTCATATCCACCGATGAGCTACTCTCAATTTTAGGCAGCAGTGAGGCATCTGCAGTGCAGAACCACATCATTAAGGTGGGTTAAAGCTGTTCTACTACGAGACTATGTATATATACGGGTCTACATGAGTATCTGGGTGTATATGTGACAACAACAGATTTGCCAAACTGCCAGCAACATTATTTTTATATATGTACGTATGTATGTACATATATACGACTGGGCGTGTGAGTGTGTGTCTTTACTTATATGTAGTGTAACTGTTGGAGAGCAACAGAATCTTCCCATAAAAGTTAATGTCACTGTTTATGCTTTCTGGCCAATGTCCAAGGCGGAAATTACGCCATTTTTGCAGCACATGCACAGTGCTCAACGCACACACTCACACCCACTGGCAGCTCAGCTGCGTGGTAAATTTTTATGAATTTATTTGGCTTATAAATAAAATTGTTATTTTTTCCTACCCTGTGTCCTAGAAAGAGTATAGTAAAGTAGTTCACAATCATAATCAAGGACTTAAGATAGATTTTTAATCAGAAACAACATCCGATTAACATGTTTCATCTCGGAAGCTATAAGAGCCATAGACATCATAAGTTTTTTTTTTGTACTCCGTGAGTTCTAGAAACCTATTACCTGTGTGAGCTGCTGAGTGCAGGGTATCGTGGAGTTGAGCACACGCGACCAGAGTATTTTTATTTTGTTTTTTTTTTTCTGTATTTTTATTATTATTATTCTGCATTGATTTTACAATTTTCATTACGATTTTCGCAGATGTACGACAATATCAAGTCGCTGCGCCTGGTGAAAGAGGGTGTCCATGTACTTGTTACCGCCATGATATCCAGCGAGGGAGAGGTATTGGAGTTTAAAACCATCAGTAAGTAAAAGTATAGCCTAGCATACCGAGAGGATACCATACTATACCTCAACAGACGTACGCACTGATTGCCAATTTTAAAATTGAACTTTTTTATGGCAATACTGTGTTTCTCGGGCTTGTTGGCCAATTTCTTTTAATTAATTTGATGCCGCCAGTCGGCGTGTTGGCCATATCCATTGCTGGGGAGAGATGATTTTATATATTCTGTTATTGTTGTTCTTGTAATTTGAGTACTTTTTTGAGTTTTTATTGTTTTTGTATACACACTTATTGATATTGGTAACTGGGGTTTATTTATGTGGTTATTGTCTTTGTTATTATTGGCTAGGACGCGCACAGGGTCGCGTGGAGAATTGGATGAATGATGTGCTGGATGAGATGCGTCTCGCAAATCGATATATAACCAAGACGTGCATCTATGACTTTGGCACCGATCTGGTGATTTCAAGGTAAGTGTATAAAAATCATAAAAAAATATAAAAAAAATATATAAGTAGTATACTCGTACTCGTATATATTTTATGAGACCGCCAAAGCAATCAGATATTGAATCAGCTTCTTCCTGGCCAACTCAGCAATTGTTTTTATGGCCCAGCGATTTACATTGTCACACTGAGTCCTGCGGCTGTATAATTTTGTCATTTGCCGCGATTTATTATTTTATTTTTTGCTTTTTTTTTGTATATAAGCCGGGGCGCATGTCTCGGCATATTTATGGCCAATTGTATTAAATTGACAGTCATTGGGCACTTTCGATTTCCACAGGCCAGAGTGGTTAATGAACTACCAGGGTGGTGTGGGTCTGGCAGCAAGTCAAGTCTGGTGGACAGCCGAAGTTGAGGAGGCATTTGATCAGGCACAGAATCATGGTAATATGCGTTCTATGAAAGATTTCCTTATGAAGAGTAACTATCAAATTGAGGAACTTGTACTCACCGTGCGTTCGAATCTTTCACGCAATGATCGATTAAAGTTCAAGGCAATGTGTACAATCGATGTGCATGCTCGCGATATTATCGATAACTTTGTGCGAGATAATGTGCTCGATGCCAGTGAGTTCGGCTGGGAAAGTCAATTACGTTTCTATTGGGTCAAATTCTATGATAATCTGCATGTGATACAGTGTTCGGGTAGCTTCGACTATGGCTATGAATATATGGGTCTAAATGGACGCCTGGTCATTACGCCTCTCACAGATCGCATCTATTTGACAATAACCCAAGCGTTGCTTATGAATCTGGGCGGTGCACCGGCTGGTCCAGCTGGTACAGGTAAAACCGAGACTGTCAAGGATCTAGCCAAAGCCATGGGCTTACTTTGTGTGGTCACCAATTGTGGCGAGGGCATGGATTATCGTGCAGTGGGCACAATTCTATCGGGTCTGGTGCAATGCGGCGCCTGGGGCTGCTTCGATGAGTTCAATCGCATTGATATATCCGTACTCAGTGTCATCTCTACACAGCTGCAGACTATACGCAATGGCTTGATACGGCGATTGAAGCGTTTTGTGGTAATTATAAATATGAATTTTGAAATATCCAATTAAAATTGTATTCTTTGGATTTAGTTTGAGGGCGTTGAGATAAGTTTGGATCCCAAGTGTGGTGTCTTTGTTACCATGAATCCTGGCTATGCTGGACGTACAGAGTTACCAGAATCCGTGAAGGCACTCTTCCGTCCTGTGACCTGCATTAAGCCCGATCTTGAGTTAATTTGTCTAATCTCCTTGTTTTCTGATGGCTTCCTCACAGCCAAGGTGCTGGCCAAAAAGATGACAGTGCTGTATGCTTTGGCACAGGAGCAGCTGTCCAAACAATGCCATTACGATTGGGGTTTACGTTCATTGAACTCAGTGCTTCGCATGGCTGGCGTCATGAAACGACAAAGTGAGGATCTACCCGAGGCAGTGGTGCTAATGCGTGTATTACGTGATATGAACTTTCCCAAGTTCATTTTCGAGGATGTGCCACTATTTCTGGGTCTTATTAAAGATCTATTTCCTGGCATCGATTGTCCACGCATCGGTTATCCTGACTTTAATGCTGCTGTACGTCATGTGCTTGTCAACGATGGCTTCGTCCTGTTGCCCGATCAGGTGAGTGTTTAGTTTTGAGTGAGTTTCCAGTCATGTCACTGCTGCTGACTGGCAAAATGAAATGTACAGAGCAAAGTTAGAGTCAGAGTGGTGGGTTGGCCAGCTGCTGCAATAGTACTATTCTTGTCAATGTTGACACTTTGACACTTTCTAAATTGCGCCTCGTCGCCTAATCGCAAATGGCGAAAATGTTACAAAGCATTTTGTAGAAGTGAACGACCAACAATACCAATCAGTAGCTGCCTACATCTAATTTTAACTTTGCTCCACTTCTGCTTTTACTTTTGCTAACAATTTTCACTAACGCAATTGTGTCACTTTACCACTACATACATACATATATCCATCCATTTATCCACCTTTGCCATTTTTGCCATCCACTTTTGTCATTTCCATCAAACAAAACGTTGCACAAATGTCACAAACAATGTCAACTGTTGGCCAACTGATGTTATGGCGCCTGACTGACCTACCGCCGCACCCAACTCTTGTCATCCGCTGGCGCAACATCACATTTATGACAACTAAATCCCAACAATGGCAACAACTTCAACTCGCCTGTTCCTTTGGCCCCCTATATCGCTCCACCCCGGCAGGAAGACAAAGTGGTGCAAATGTATGAAACCATGATGACCCGGCACTCGACCATGCTTGTGGGTCCAACAGGTGGTGGCAAAAGTGTCGTCATAAATGCTTTGGTCAAAGCCCAGTGCTTCATGGGCCTGCCCACCAAGTGCATTGTGCTTAACCCCAAGGTAAGTGGCCACTGGCCAGACTCTTGTTTTCTTTACTTTTCTTCTTCTGTTTTATCTATACTTGCACAAATTGCTCTAGTTCTTTTATGTTGTGGTGCTTATTCTATACTCTATAGTTGAGTGATAATACAATATTATCATTAAAAGCAACAATCGAAAATAATACATTTTATTTAGAAAAAGTTATTACAATTTTTTGAAAAAAGCCAATACCTTTAACTATTTTATTTTTAATACATATTTTGTATAGAGTATATGGAGTACATTGTTCAAAAATTATAATTGCACTTGACTCTCTGTGTTCATGTCAAGTTTATCCAGTAGTATGACCACAGTGCTTAACAGCGGGTTGTCCCTGTACGTAAAATACATTGTTCTCGGTGCTTTCTTTGTTGTGTTAGTCTTTTGCCCTTTTGCAATATATACAGAGAATAGAAATGTATGTGAAATTGTTAAATTTCTGTAGAAAAGTGTGTAATAAGTCGTTATTAACAGAGACACAAAGATTTGTCATCTGAATTGGACTAGTTAAACAGAAATCGTTTAAAATACAAAACAATTGAATAGAGACTACAATAGAATTTGTATTTTAAAAGTAAATTTCCATTGAAATGTTAAGATATTTAAAATAAACATATTTTAGTGATTGAAGGAAAAGAATATTTCTAAAATTTTAATTAATATTTAAATTGTGTAGATTGAATTTTTTATTTTATTTATTACTTACAATATTTTAATCGTAGGCTTGCTCTGTCATTGAGTTGTATGGTTATTTAGACATGGAGACACGAGACTGGATCGATGGATTATTCTCAAATATATTCCGTGAAATGAATAAGCCACTGGAGCGTGAGGTAAGTAGAATAAATACCTTAGTATGCCTAGAGATTCTGATGATGGCTGTCTGTCTGCCTGCCTGATTGTCGTGTCAAATGTTGGGCTCCCTGTCGCCTACGCCAATGTAATCCCATTTGAATTGAAGTGCAATGCAAGCTAATTCCCTCACACACACACTCCCACATAAAGCCTTGATGAGAGGCTTCTGCCTCTCTGTGTGTGTACGTACATCATTCATGTAGAAATCGCGCCATTTGCTAATAAATCCCGCTGCACCGTCTCAGTCATGACGGGGCTAAACAAACATTATGGCCTCCAGCAACTCATTGGCTTTCAATGGTGAGTAATCTTTGGCGTTGGCGAGAGGAACATCAACAGCAACAGCAATGGCAACATCATCATCGTCAGAATCAGCTTCTGGCATTGAATAACACACTCCGCGGGCTAATGTAATCGAACACGGTTCAAAACAAAATTACGTGTGAATAGGAACGTCGATATGCCTGCTTTGATGGCGATGTCGATGCCCTCTGGATTGAGAACATGAACTCTGTAATGGATGATAACAAGCTGCTGACATTAGCAAACGGCGAGCGTATACGGTTGGAAAACTATTGTGCGCTGCTCTTTGAAGTGGGTAACCTGATCTATGCTTCGCCAGCAACGGTCTCTCGCGCCGGCATGGTCTACGTGGATCCCAAGAATTTGCGCTACAGTCCGTTTTGGCAACGTTGGGTTTTGACAAGGCCAGAAGCGCAAAGGGAGCTACTTAACGAATTCTTTGAGAAGATAATAACAAATGCATTGGCTTTCATATTGGAGGGATTAGATGGCACAACACAGGGTAATCCATTAAAGTTGGTCATCATGCAGACAGATCTTAATATGGTTACACAATTCTGCAATCTATATGATGCACTGCTGCCCACATATGGACCATCCGATAATAAGAACTCCGATGAGCCGGTCTTAAAGGTTTATAATACGGATACCTTGGAATGCTGCTTCTTGCAAGCTATTTATGGATCCCTGGGTGCTTGTCTGCTGGAAAAACATCAAATTATATTTGATGAGTTTATGAAACGTGTTTCGGGCTTCCCACTGGTAGAGGATACACGGGAAACACCCGCCGAAGGCGGACAATTTCCAAATTCAAAGCCGACACTATATGATTATTTCTGGGATCAACAGAACAACTGCTGGATGGCCTGGGAATGGGTTGTGAAGTCATATTCTCATGATCCGCAAGTTAAATTCAGTGAAATCCTTGTGCCCACCGTGGATAATACACGCACCAACCATTCCCTTGGATTGATGAGCGATGTAAGTTGAAATGTTGCAATAGCCTTAAGCTATACTAGACTTATATATTATAACGATTGACTTTTCAGATCAAAAGACCTGTGTTACTTGTGGGTGAGGCGGGTACGTCAAAAACGGCCACCATCATGCAATATCTACGCAACCTGAATCCGGTTACCAATGTAATTGAAAAAATATCACACAGACATGCTATGAAGCGTTGCCCTAATATTGCCTACTCATTTATTCCTTTGACTGACATTTCAGGTCATACTCAATATTAATTTCTCATCGAGAACCTCATCTTTGGATGTGCAGCGTACATTGGAGGCATCTGTGGAGAAGCGCACCAAGGATACATATGGACCACCGATGGGCAAGAAAATTGCCTGCTTTATTGATGACATGAACATGCCTCAGGTGGATGAGTGAGTATAAATGAACCGCAGTACTCTGTCAACGACAGTTGATAGACACAGTAGGTTAACTTAATACAACAACATATCTCCTTCCACTCTTGCTTTTACTCCTACTGTTAATCCTTACATTACATTAGCTATGGCACTCAACAGCCGATTGCCTTGCTGAAGTTGTTCTTTGAGCGCGGTGGCATGTATGACCGTGACAAGGATCTCAACTGGAAAAAGTTTAAGGATATGACATTCTATGCTGCGATGGGCACAGCAGGTGGTGGTCGCAATGAAGTGGATCCGCGCTTCATCAGCATGTTCTCCACATATAATATTGTATTTCCCAATGATGAATCGCTCATACAAATTTACTCATCGATTTTCAAAGGACACTTGCAATTCACTGGCTTCCACAAGCGCTTTGATATGATAGCCGATTTGATTGTCGTGATAACACTTAAATTATTCAAGGTTGGTTATATAACACTCAAAAATATTCAGAAAAAAAAGAAAATTCAATACAATTGAATTTGAATAACAACACACACACACCCACGGACACACTCTTTCTTTGTCTATGAGAAATTTTGTGGAAAAAATCTATTATCCTATTTTGTGAAGGGGAGAAAAAATGAAAAGAGCTTTAAAATCTCTTACAAATTTTATGAAATTCGATTTACATATGCAAATAACGGCAATTTTTCATAATCTGCTTTACTGCCTCTTCGCCATACAATGGAAATTATTCAATGGTCTGTAATGCACCATGGAGAGCATATTCCGTTCTCGTTTCTCGTCCTTATGGTTGCTCCATTGCTTTTTCAAGTACAGCTCAATGCCAGTGGCAGAGCTAGAGCTACTGCATAAACTTGAAGCTATAGTTGTAGCTATAGCTGTAGCTGTTACTGGTACTGATGCCACTTACTATTTGGCCTTTTATAGAATGTTTGGTCACCCGCTTCGACTCGACTGCTGCCTAGTTGACTGTGTCTACTACCATGTCTGCCTCAACAATGTTGCCTATCTATGCCACCCCATCTTGGTTGCGCAAAAATTTGATTATGTTCAAGTATTGAACTATAGATGGCTCTTTTTACAGCCGTATGCTGCACGATGGTGAACGAAGGGAGTAGCATTAGTTTATGGTGCTTTTAACAATTGTTGACACTAAAATATTATCGCATTTCATTGCGTGCAGATAAAAATGCATTTGTCGCCACAATTGCCACAAGCAGAGGCAACTACAGTTTTCCAATACTACATAAAATATAAAATAAGAAAGAAAATGATTTACTTACACCTGCAGTTAGAGCAAATGTATCTTGGCCTGTCTAGTTCGTATGTCTTCTTTACACACTCGACTCGATGCCAGGCCAAAAGATATTAATGTCCCACGAAATGGAAGAAAATGAATTATTTGAATAGAATTGCCTGCCGAGGCTGCGACTGCGGCTGAGACTGAGGAAACTGCAGCTCGATAATAGCTATAAATTCAGGCTTCCCTGTCCTGCTCAACTTTCAAGGGACATTTGCTCGACATTTAAATTCATATTGCTAACACTCGAGATAAAAATTAATTTGTATAGTATTTCGACATTCGAATTAATGTCATCTTTTTAGATCATCATTGTGGATCTGCCGCCAACGCCATCGAAATTCCATTATATCTTTAATCTGAAGGACTTATCGCGTATTTTCGCCGGTATGCTATTACTTCAGCCACACATGTTTCAGGGTCTAAGAGAGATAATACGCGCGTGGCGCAATGAATTCACAAGAATAATATGCGATCGACTGATTTCGCAAACGGTAAGAAATACTTGAAATTGAATTTTTATTAAACTTATTACGTAATTTCGGTTCATAGGACATTACCAATGTACGACGTTATCTGGCGGTGGAGGTTGAGGAGCGTTTCCCACCTGAATTTGAAGAATTACATGGATTTATCGATCCAGAGGCTGCAGCAGCTGAAGCACAGGCGCGTCTGCTAATGGAAGCTTATGCCGATGATGCTGCTGCAGCTGCTGCTGACGGTGAGGAGGGTGAAGAAGGCGAAAATCAAGCAGATGGTCCTGAAGCGATACTTTCACTCACTGACTATGTGCTACGTGATCCACTTGTTTACGGCGATTTCCGAAATTTCACCAATGAATCCGAGCCACGTTTTTACGAGGATTTGGTTGACTTCAATGCCGTGTTCCATTTATTTACCGAGATTCTCGATGAATATTGTGAACGTAAACAAAAAATGACCCTTGTGCTGTTCGAAGATTGTCTGGAGCATCTGACGCGAGTTCATCGTACGCTGCGCATGAATCGCGGTCATGTCCTGCTAATCGGTGTTGGTGGCTGCGGCAAAAAGTGCGTTACGCGCCTAGCTTCATTTGCTGCCGAGTGCGATGTATTCGAGATAACCATATCCCGTGGATACAATGAGACATCCTTCCGCGAGGATCTCAAGGGATTGTATTTTATAGCTGGAGTTAAGCGCAAGAAAGTTGTTTTTCTGTTTACGGCGGCACAGGTGTGTATAAATAATGTGATTCATGTGTATTCGGAGCTATGCTAACTTTATTTATCGTATTTTGTAGATAGCTGAGGAGGGCTTCCTGGAGTTGATCAATAATATTTTAACAGTGGGTCAGGTGCCTGCATTGTTTGCCGATGAGGATAAGGATGGCATTGTGAATCAAGTGCGTAAATTTGCTGAGGAAGAAGGTCTCTCAGCATCCAAGTAAGATTCTTGACCAATATCTCTCAATCCTTGTATTAATATATCTCACCCTAAAGAGACTCTGTTTGGGCATACTTTTTGCGCTGCTGCGCGGAAAATCTTCATGTTGTTCTATGCATGTCGCCTGCCGGTGATGCACTGCGAAATCGTTGCCGCAGTTTTCCGGGTCTCATTGGTAGCACGTACATAGATTGGGTATTCCCATGGCCCAAGCAGGCGCTGTATGCCGTAGCCAAGCTATTCCTTACCGAAAACCCCATGATACCTGTCCTTCATCGAGAGGCGATCGTTGAGCATGTGGTCCATGTACATATGACCATTCAGGAATACTCCAAGGACTATCAAACCAAACTAAGGCGCAACAATTTTGTGACGCCCAAACATTACCTGGACTATATTAATACCTATCTGGGCTTACTAGGTAAGTAACAAAGGCTTTGGTCTAGACACATTATTCACTGTCCTCATTTTCAGTTGAAAAACATAAACTGATTACCATGCAGCGGGAGCGTCTTGGTGAGGGCATAAAGAAAATCGAAGAGGCTTCTGTGCAGATCGACGAGCTGCGTATCATAGTGACGGAGCAGAAGAAAAACGTGGCCGTTGCTGCGGAGGAGTGCGAGGCTATGTTGGTCACTATAGAGGCATCCACACAGAAGGCAAATGTGAAGAAAACCGAAGCGTCCGAGAAATCGGTAGAAGTGGAAATCAAAGGCAAGCAAATCGCTATAGAAAAAGAAGAAGCCGAGCTCATTCTGGCGGATGCAATGCCTGCTGTGGAGGAAGCCCGTCGTGCACTGTCCGAGCTGGAGAAGGCACAGATTACTGAGATTCGATCATTTGCCACTCCGCCGCCAGCCGTGCAGGTGGTTTGCGAGTGTGTGGCCATTTTGAAGGGTCTTAAAGAAATCAATTGGAAGAGCGCCAAGGGTATGATGAGTGATGTCAACTTCCTCAAGAGTTTAATGGAAATGGATTGTGAGGCGTTGACACAAAAGCAAATCAGTGCCTGCCGCAATCACATGAAGACCCAAAATTTAGATGATATGGCCAAAGTTTCAGTTGCTGGTTTTGGTCTGTTGAAATTCGTGAAAGCTGTCTTAGGCTTCTTTGAGGTATACAAGGAAGTCAAACCGAAGAAAGAGCGTTTGGAGTTCTTGGTGGAAGAGCAAGAGGTATCGATCAAGCTGCTCAACCACTTAAACTCTGAGATTCAAAAGCTGGAAGACAAGCTAGATGCCCTGAATCAGAACTATGCCGCTTCCATGAAGCAAATGAGAGCATTGATGGAGATGATGCAACAGGCCGAACGTCGTTTGATTGCCTCCGATAAATTGATCAGCGGTCTAACCTCTGAATTGATACGCTGGAGCATAGAGATGGCCAGTCTGGGACAACAGCTAATTGACAGCGTGGGAGTTTGCCTCATTAGCGCTTCGTTCTTGGCCTACACGGGTGCCTTTACCTGGGAGTTCCGTAAGACCATGGTTTTTGACGATTGGTTAGAGGATATTATAGCATTGGGTATACCAGTGAAGCTGCCTTTTAAGATCGATACTTTCCTCACCACAGATGTGGAAATCTCGCAATGGTCCAACGAGGGCTTGCCACCTGATGAACTGTCCATTCAGAATGGTATTCTCACCATGCGTGCTTCGCGTTTCCCACTCTGCATAGATCCCCAGCTGCAGGCACTGCAATGGATTCGCAAGAAAGAAGCTCGTAACAATCTCAAAATCTTGTCGTTTGGTGATTCCGATTTCCTGAAACAGCTGGAAATGGCCATCATGTATGGCGTGCCTGTTCTGTTTGAGGATGTGGATGATTATATCGATCCGGTCATTGATGACGTGCTTCAAAAGAATATACGCGTTCAGGGAGGTCGTAAATTCACAATGTTGGGTGATAAGGAAGTCGATTGGGATCATAAGTTCCGCTTGTACTTAACCACAAAGTTCTCAAATCCCAAATTCGATCCTGCTGTGTATGCCAAAGCCTTGGTCATCAACTATACAGTCACATTAACTGGCCTAGAGGATCAGTTACTTAGCGTTGTTGTAGGTACAGAACGTCCAGATTTAGAGCAACAGCGTGAAGTACTCATTGCACAAACCAGCGAAAACAAGCAACTTCTGCAGCAGCTCGAGGATTCACTTTTACGTGAATTGGCCACTTCCACTGGCAACATGCTGGACAACGTCGAACTGGTGGAGACGTTAGAGAACACCAAATCCAAGGCAGGCCTAGTTATGGAGCAGCTAAAGCTCGCTAGTGACACTGCCGCTGACATCGAAGTTCTACGTAACGGCTATCGACCAGCTGCCAAACGTGGTGCCGTGCTCTTCTTCTCTCTTGCCGACATGGCTACTGTGAACAGCATGTATCAGTATGCATTGGCCGCATATTTGGATGTCTTTGTCTATTCGCTGCGCAAGGCTGTGCCGGATACGGTGGTGGCCAAGCGACTGAATAATATTATCAAAACATTGACCGAAAATGTCTACTGCTATGGCTGCACGGGAATCTTTGAGCGGCATAAGCTGCTCTTCTCCTTCCAGATTGCTACCAAGCTGGCCCAACGTGATGGAACGTTATCGCAACAGGAAATTGACTTCTTCATCAAAGGCAGCATTGCATTGACAAAGAGTGCACGTGCCAATCCAACAAAATGGCTGCCCGAGAAGAGTTGGGAGGATATTCTTAAGCTAGCGTTAGATTTTCCCGATATGTTCGGAACATTGCCCGATCATTTCAGTTCAGGCTTAGAGGACTGGAAACAGGTCTGTATGTTTAAATTGTCTTATTTTCTATACCCTATACCTATTGAAAATAGTAAACATGTAGACCTCTTAAGGTATGAACAAATATTCTTGATTAATATTTGTCCATATATTTAAGCGCTAAAATCCCCGATCTTATAAAAACTGAAAGCCCAAAATTGGATATGAAACCATTTGTATACTCTTTTTTGACAAATTTATTTCAAATTGAGAATATCACGCATATAACTGCCATAGGAACGATTGTCCGAAAAATCTCTCGCTGTATGTAAAAAATCGGGTTTTGTATGAAAATATCCTCTTTATACCAACCTCAACCGTATTTAATTTTTACAATCTAGATGGGTTTTGAAGCTGGAAACAGGGTAGATGTCAAGCAAATTCGAGTAATGCGTTTTCAGTTTCTTTATTATCAGGCAGGAGTTATTTGTAAACCTATTATCAGTTCTAATAACCTTGTTGATGTCTGTAGATCTTAGAGATTTTAAAACTCCTATCAAAATGTTGCAATCTTATAATCAATCGCTTTATGGAAAACCTTTTTGTTGACGTATGTTGGAAAATGTATGAGTTAGAATGTATGGGGTATCTTATAGTCGGCACCATCGACTTTATATTTTCTTTAAAATGGTTATTTATTTGCAACGTTAATGTCTTTAACGATGTTCATGTTTTCATTTCATTTAATATTATATACATATATTTTGCTTTTCGTTTTTCATTCTTGATGCACAATCTTTATGTCAATGTCAACTGCAATGTCCTTATCAAACTGCCCTGCACTGTGACTATGCTATAAAATGCATAACAAAAATCCACAACAACAAACAACAATAACAATAACAATAACAACAACAACAACAATGACGACATCAATTTCGGACTATGTTGAACTGGGCTGGATATGTTCTTGACTGACATGTGGCATTCACTGGCTTCCGTTGCTGATGCTCATTTTTGTTTGCACTTATTGGTGAATATCCATGGACTAAAATGCAGTGGTACGACTTGGAGAATCCCGAAGAAGTGCCATGTCCGGGCGGCTACAACGTCAAATGCAATGCATTCCAGGCAAGTGGCAAACCGAATGGGGCTGCTTCTGCTCCAGCTCCTCCGGCTGTTGTGTACACTCGCTTTGCATGCTTTCAACATGAAGTGGCCTTGGGTTTTGGTTCGAGTCCGAGTGCCGGTCCTTGCCAGAAGCTGCTGTTGCCATCGAGCGTTATTGGATTTTGTAGTTTATGCTCGTTTCTAGTGGATTATTATGTACAAAATGGCTTGTACACACACACCACATACATATACATATATATATCGTACCCACTCCTTGTGGGCGTTTAGTTTTACTCGACTTTTGCTACGTCCTGTAACTTTGGCGCACAATTTCTGCTCAAGTTATTAGCAGCCTGGTTTTGTCATCCAGCTTGCTTCTTTCAATGTGTTTGTATTTGTCTATGCAAGTATATGTATGTGTGTGTCTGTGTGTGCATTACCATATTTTATCAATTTTCCAAGCCATTAGATGAGCGGCAATTTACGCCCGTAGCCACACTTGAAACCAGCGGCAAGTCCAAGCTGAGCCCAATTTGCACTTGAGTTGAGCGAGTATAAAACCAAACCACAAGACCATCGATGGCAACAGCAACAATACCAACAATTGGCATATTGATGGAGCAGCATCAGCGAGATATTGTGTCATATTGTGTTTATTATAATAATAATGTCTAAAAAAAAAAAACTGAATCATGTCATTCACACTATAGAAATTGCTGTTCATGCGCTGCTTCCGTGTGGATCGAATTTTCCGTAGTATAAATCAATACATTTGCGATACCATGGATGAGTTCTATATTATGCCACCAGTTGTGAGCTTTTCGGGTATTTATGAGCAGACAACATGCAATATACCAGTTTGCTTTATACTTAGCGCCGGCTCGGATCCGACAAATGATCTTATTAAGTTAGCCGATATTGTGCTTGGTGGCATGACAAATTTCTTGCACATTTCATTGGGTCAAGGGCAAGAGAAAGCTGCCTTGAATCTTCTGGAAAATGCTTTAAGGAGCGGACAATGGTTAATGTTACAAAATGGTCATTTGCTGGTGAAATTCGTGCGTGAATTGGAAAAGTTTTTGGATAAAATTGAGGATCCACATCCAGACTTTAGGCTATGGATAACAACAGATCCAACGCCATCTTTCCCGATTGGTATACTACAGAAGTCGTTGAAGGGTAAGTTGATGTTACTATTAAAGATTTCTTACTCTAAAAAGATATTTTTTTTAGTGGTCACTGAGCCACCCAATGGGTTGAAACTGAATCTACGCTCAACTTACTTTAAAGTGCGACAGGATCGTCTGGACTCATGTTCACATCGTGCTTTTCGCTCATTAATTTATGTGCTCGCCTTCTTCCATGCTGTTGTACAAGTAAGTACTTCAAAGGACTAACTAAAAGCAAAATTTGTAACTTCATTTGGAAGTTACTGACGCAGCTGCTTTGGCACTGCACTTATTTATTTATTAATTTGTTTGTTTTTTTTGTAGTTATGTTGTTGCTGAAAGCATTTTCAGACACAACTGCGCCAATGTTGCACAATTGATGGGCAGACATTGCAATTTTCTCTTTTGCACAACAAATTGTTATTGATACTAATTGTAGTAGTTGTAGTTACTATTTGCTCAATTAATCTGTGCAACATCAACAAAACTCTGCATTTCTCACGCCCTTTTATCCTTAGGAGCGCCGCAAATACGATAAACTGGGCTGGAATATAGCATACGATTTCAACGATACAGACTTTGAGGTCTGCACGGAAATTCTACGCAACTATTTGAGTCGTTGTGCCGAAGATAAAATACCCTGGAATAGTCTTAAGTATTTAATTGGTGAGGTTATGTACGGCGGACGTGTTATTGATGACTTTGATCGACGCATTACCAATTGTTATATGAATGAATATATGGGAGACTTCCTATTTGATGCATTTCAATCATTCCATTTCTATGAGGATGAAAATGTTGACTATTGCTTGCCGGACGACGAAATCAACCTCAAGGAGGACTACATTGGTGAGTCCGTTCAGCTCATTTGCTCATTTGCTCTATGTGAAAATGCTCTTTACATGCGTAATACATATGATAACAGCTCACATTGACAAACTGCCATTGGTCAATAAGCCGGATGTATTTGGTTTGCATCCAAATGCGGAAATCGGTTATTACACAGCGGCCGCACGCAACATTTGGAACAGTCTGATTGAGTTGCAGCCACAAACTGGTAAGTTTCAGGCCAATTCAAGTACTATAGTACATATATTACTTTAAATTGGGGTATGTTAAATTTGTAGCAAATTTTAACTTGAATATAATATAATTATTTTTATTTAATTTATTGTAGCATACTTTTGAGGTAAATTTAGCCACTAATACATACAGAAGGCTGATTATATTATAATTATTTTTTAATTTTTTATCATTTTTATATTGATTTTTTATCATACAATTTCCAAAACTATTTAGCATAACATACATAAGTATTTATATTGTATATAAGTTTATAATAATATAATTTGTATCTGATAAAGTGTTTGACAGTTCGGTTTGAAACCGGAAACCATTACGAGTAAAATGGTTTAATTTACATGCAGCGTGTGGCAATTGTCAGCCGTTTATTACATTTTATCTTGTTGATTTTCATTGCTGTTGAATTTTTGGCATGTTAAATTTTTAATTTAATTTAATTAATTAGTTGCGGTTTCGCAATTAACTTTATTGCATGCACCATTATTGCAGCCATACTAAAGCACAGCGCATACATTAAAAATTAAAATAGATGCACACAGACACAGTCAAATATTCGTGTTTTTTTTCTTCTTTTTTTTTATTCACTTTCACCCGCACACCGCAAATCACCGCAAATAAATTCTGTTCAAACCTTACCGCACCTCACCGCAGTCACACCAACATCCATATCCACATCCACATCCGCATATGCGACCTCAGCAGCAACAACAACAAATACCCGAAAATGTCACACGATTGTCGATAATTTTTTTTTTGTTTCAAGCTTAAGCGTGTTAAGCCCCAACATCATATAGCACTTTTTAACTTTTTCATTTTCAATACTGCATTGTGCAACAATTGTATAACTCTTTATAATTCTGTTTATCTTTGTTCAACACTTGCTTACTTGCAAACCAAGCCACCAAATGGACTCCCGCAATTGCCAACTCGAACAATGAAGGTATTATATTATTATGTTCTGCTTTTGTCCTTTAAAATTTCATATTTCTCATAAGTGTGAAAATGGAGAGTTTATTAAAAAAATAAACAAATGAAGCGAAATATTTAAAAAACATTTATTTATCGAATATTTAAACAGTTTTTTAATATTTACTCAAAACACACACAAAACAACATTTAAGAAAAACATTTTTTTTGTTATCGGGAAAATAAAAAATATTTTGTATTATTTATATTATGAAATTATTTCTTTTATAATTTTAAATCGCAGTAAAAAATATTTGGTTCGATTGATTGATATCAAACATTCAGCTAATAAATAGATAGTTTAGATAGTTTATTATATATATTTATTATATATATTCTTATATACAGACAAATCTTAAATAATACAGGGCGCTCCATCTTTTATGTAAACATTGAACAACTTTAAGAGAAATCACCTGATCTCCATAAGTGATGTATTTTTATTTAGTTTGGTTCAAGACAATTTTTTTGGATTAGTTTTTGAAAACATTATCAATTAAGTGGCCACCTCTTAAGCAATTACAAAATGAATCCATTTTTCTGCTTTTGACATTACCTCTCCGAACATCTTGGGTGTTATAGCGTTGATTTCAGCACGAATGTTCGCCTTCAGGTCGTCAAAAAAGTGAGGTTTGTTGGCGGTCTTGATGGTTACTGGTTTCAAGAAGACGGTGCAGCATTCCACACTGTAAACGCAACAATTTTCAATTCATTTCTGCAACAAAAGTTCCTGGAACGTCTGATGTCAAAAAGAGACGACATTGACTGACCACCCAGATCAACTGATTTCATTTTGTTTCATCTATTTTCAAATGCTACATAATACAAAAGAAAACAACAAATGCGAACTTCAAGGCGCACTTTCAAAGCGTGGCATTCTATTTATAATTTTTTTTCTGTTTTCTTGCCACATAATCAGGGTTTGGAGAGAGCCCTTTACCTTTTTTTTGTCGAGTTAGGACACTTTATGAAACAACACTTTGACAAAGTGCGTTCAGAAAAGTTGATGTAACATCAAATGCAGATATGGGCGTGACCAAGCTTTACTGAGAGCTTCATTGATGACGCAGGAATTTGCATTTTATGCGAATTGGTTCTCCAAACAAAGAGAACTTTAAAATTTCCAAAGCAAAAACTGCTGAAAGAGAGAGAGTGACTTTATAGTGGCTAAAATCAACGCTATAACACCCGAGATGGTCAGAGACGTAATGTCAAACACTAACAAATTGAGTCATTTTGTAATTGCTTAAAAGGTGGCCAAAAAAAAAAAATTGTCTTGAACTAAACTGAATAAAAATACATCACTTATGGAGATCAGTTGATTTTTCTGTAAGTTATTCAATGTTTACATATCAACATAAAAGATGGAGCCCCCTGTATATTTATACTCATTTAACTTATCTTATTTTAATCAATTATTGGTATTTTATAAAAAAATATTATATTTATAATTTTATTTATCTAATGCTATATATTATATACATATGTGTTACATATTTCTATCTTAGGATTCATTTTAAATATATAAATTTGTTTATATGTTTATATTTTGCATATTCATGAGCTTTTTGGCATTTTGTTTTAGCCAATTGACAATTTAAATCAAAAAAATAAGTTTTTTTCACACATAAAAAAAATCTAACCATATCAAAAAGTAAATTATAAAAAAACACATGAATATTTACTATTAAATTGAACAGAAAACAATTAAAAATAAAATAAAATTATATATATATATATATATATATATATATATATATATATGCATTTGAAAAATAAAAAAATTGTGAAAACCACGAGGCAATGCGCATAAATTACAATTGTGGTTTTTCTATATCATTGACAATTCGAAACTTATTTATTCCAATTCAATGACTCGACCCTTTTTATCTTGGTACATAGGTGAGGGTACTGGCGGCATTAGTCGGGATGACTTCATTGATATGGTTGCTGCGGGAATATTAAAGAAACTTCCTCCTGCATTCGAGACATGGCGTATACGTAAGCAAATCCTGATGAGTCTGTCACCAACCGGTGTGGTGCTGCTGCAGGAACTAGATCGTTTTAATCTGCTTGTGGTACGCATCAAGAAAACGTTGGAGCTGCTGCGGAAGGTAACTACTACTAAAAGATTGCTGCTACTGCTGCTGCTTCTGCTTCTACTGTCAATATAAAGCTCACATAAATCCTTCAGCTTTGTTTTGCATTTTGTTTATGCATTTGGCAAGTTGGCTAGCGACCAAAGCTCGTGGTCGCCACCCATAAGCAAATTTGAATGCGATCCTTAGTTTGCTTTCATTTTGTTGCCAAAATGAATTTACAAATGCAAATGAACTCAGCCGTTGTGTCGTTGTCGTTGTTGTTGTTGTTTTGTTCTATTCTGTTGTTGTCATTGCCATTGTTTTGGCATAGATGCTGTCACGCCCGCGCTCATGCCCACGTCCACACACTACATCACTTCACTCCATTCAATTGTATGCCACACCACACATGTCCTGCGACATAGAAGCTGTGTCTAACCATTGTGCCTTTTAATTTAATTGCATTCTCTCCACAGGCCATAGCTGGCGAAATCGGCATGGACACTGTGCTGGACAACATTGCCAACTCGTTATTTAATGGCCTGCTGCCAGTATCTTGGGCCAAACTGGCGCCTGCCACATGCAAGCAGTTAGCTAGCTGGCTAGAGCATTTATCAGTAAGTTCCAAGCACAGCTCATTAATCAGCTAAAAGCAAAATCATTCAAAATTCATTCTACTTCGAGGCACTAATCAGCCTTTCACTTTTAACATCAACCACATCCCGAATTCACATTTTAGAAACGCGCCGTGCAATACAAGTATTGGTCCATTTCGGGTGAACCGCTGGTCATGTGGCTGTCTGGACTGCATATACCGCAAAGCTATCTCACTGCCCTTGTACAGGTGAGAGATGAGTGTTTTCACCCCCTAGCCGCATTATGTCAACTCATTTTTTATTATTTTTTTGTACAGATTGCATGTCGCAAGAACGCTTGGCCACTGGATCGCTCCACGTTGTTCACCTATGTGACCAACTATGCGGAACCCGATGACGTCGAGGAGCGTCCTGCAACGGTAAGTCTGTCTGTCTGTCTGTGTGACCGATGCTAAATGCGAAACTATGACCTGCCCTTCCTATATATGAAGTGCTTGCCCCGCCTAGCACTAATTTTGTAATTAAGAATTCTCTTTGCATTTTAATCGTTAAACTTTCCTATTTTCTATTTTTTTCCTTTTTTTGCAGGGTTGCTTTGTGCATGGTCTATACATAGAGGGCGCACGCTTTGACATGGCTGCTAATCAGCTGAAACGCTCACTACCAAAAGTTCTCGTCGAGGAGTTGGCCATTTTGGCAGTGGTGCCCATTGAAGCGCACCGACTTAAGCTACAGGTTTGTATCCATACGAAACACATCTGCATGTGACAAGTACTAATGTGCTTTGGTATCCACAAATATATATATATATATGCATATGGGATGCTAGGATTTGTACAGTCTAAATGCAGAGGGTGTGGCCTTGTTGATATTTGTTTAAATGCTCTGTACTAAATTACCAAGAACTTCCGCTTGCCACATGGCTAATGGGGGGCAGCTGTTGTGCTAATTGTTTCTGATTTTAAATGTGGTGCGCTTAAGTTTTTTGACAGAGATGAAGGGCCTGTTTAGGGACTATATCTAAAAATAACACACACAATACTCAAAGAGACGACAATACTCGTACTACTATATGGATATAGCCCCATTCCAATTATATAAATTTTTCATCTTTTACAGAACACTTTCAAGGCACCCGTTTATACGACATCGTTGCGACGTAATGCCATGGGCGTGGGTCTGGTGTTTGAGGCTAATTTGGCCACCTCCGAGGATCTGAGTCATTGGATATTGCAGGGCGTGTGCCTTACTTTGAATACGGATACATAGATACTTAGATACTTATAAGAAAATGTAAAAAAATTTTTTTTTTCTTTTTTTTTTTTTTTTTTTTTTGCAATTTTCAGTTTTAATGCAAATAAATATTCGCAAATTTGGATTGGCAATCGATTAGTTTTGTAATTATATAGTATTGGATTTAGTACAAATGAATATCTAGTGCAATTCAATAAAGTGGATTTGTGCCTGAACTGGGTTAATAACTACACCAGGCATTACCTACGCCGCCAGCAACCAAAGCAGCTCTTCAACTTATCCAATATATTTGATTTCATGGACGGCAATAGAAGTTCAAGATTTTGAGTGCCACCGCTGTCATCGGTATCCAAATCGGACTCAATTGTCATCTCTTGTATGCTAAATGTATCAGTTAATTCATGGTTCTGCTGATGACGCTTGGCACGCTTCAGTTGCGCTGGAAAAAATGATATCTCCTCGGCCTCGTCGCTGCTCTCAGACTTATAATCAACAAGAGGTTTTTCCTCCTGTTCGCCTGGTATGGGCAACCGATTAATCGGTATAAGTGTGGCCGCTTGTGTTTTTATGGCCTACAAGAAATAAATAGATAAATTTATATAGTATACTCGTAAGGACTAAGCTCAAGGACTTCAGTGTGATTTATTGCAACCCACCTGCTCCTCCTGGTACTGCGTATAGTTGCGCCTGGCACGCTCAACCTTCAGTTCTAGCTTTCGTTGCAGTATGCGGCAGGTATTTGGCGGTTCACTACGCTCCGTACCCCGTACAGCTCTACTATCTTCATCGATTTCAATTGTCGTGGGCGCATATACTTTGCTGGCACCCCTGAATGCCACCTCAAACTCCAGATCTGACATATGTTTTGGTGCTCCGCTGGCAGTTTTCTGCATAGGGCTTGGCCATGAGCTATTGTTTTAACTGTTTGCTATTACTTACCAGTAAACCCGCTGCACCATCCTCATATATATTCGACTGTCTATCCTCGCTATCAATGCCACTATCTTCCATTATATTCCGAAGCTTTTTACACTAAATATTGTACTATTATTATAAATATAAAAAAAAAAAACGCGATGACAAAACACAAACAACTTTTGTTTTATCACTGTGGCTCCGAACTCCAAACTACCCCAAAGTTGCAAAGCGCAGAATCCAGTAAACAGCTGCAACAAAGCGCTTGCTGAAAAAATCAATAGGCCGCCAATAAATGGGGTTGCCAGACTGTTTTGTGCTTTGAAAAATGTTTACAAAGAAAACATATTCTTATATACTACTATTTGATATAGAATATTCATTGACTGACCAATTTTATACATATGCACTCTTTATTATATAATTTTTAATTTATTTACAATTAATTCTTTTTTTTTTGTTTTGTATAACTTAAAATTGCTTTAATCGTTGCACAAATATCGTAGAAAAAACACTAAAAAATATGTATATATATAAAATGAAAAATAAGTTTTAGCCACTTTCTTCTATGGATTGAATTTAAATCGAGAATAAATAGGAACAAAAACATAAAATATTTACTAATACTATTTTCTTTAGTGCTGGAAGAAATCATCGTTTTTATGTAGCTTCGTTATTTAAATAGATTTGTTTTCTTTTTTTTTTTTTGTTCTGTGGGCTGCTTTTTTGTTTTTTGGTTTTTTTGCTGGTTGGATTTGTAAATTTGCTCAATTTAATATGATTCTGGTTTAAACTCAATTCATCGGTTTGATTTTTATTATCTTCTTTATGGAATTAAAGCGCATTGGGATGAGGCTGCGCTATTTGGCCAGCCAATGTGCAGGATCTGCAACAGAACTGGGCATAATATCTGTTAACACAGTATTTGCCCTGTACGATCAGCTTGCAGTTGGCAAAGTATGGATTATCAATACATTCGGGTGAAACAGGAATGGCAGCTGTAAAGATATCTCATTAATCTCCATTTAAAAATTATTATAAAATCATATCTTACATTCGATATTAACTGATTCCTCGCTGGTGTGGTAACTGAAAGCATTGCGTGCTGTGCAGCCATAGCGTCCACTATCCTGGGTGGTAACATCGCTGACGACCAAACGATGGGGTCCAGCTATAAAGAGAGTAATAATCAAGGCAAACCCGCAGATTTTAATTGCTTAGAGGCTTACTTGTTATTTGAATACGCTCATTGTTATACAAAGGCGCATTATCCTTAGTCCAGGTGACATTCGGTGCGGGATGGCCCTGTACGGAGCAGCCTATGGCTATTGTGGAGCCAGGTGTGTAGCTATTATGTGGATCCAAGCCAATAACAGCTTGAACATTCACTATATGGCCAAAAATAATTTTAAATAGTATTAGTAGAAAATTCTGTATACTCAAAAGTACTTAGACATAAGACAAACCATGCCAATATAAAACATGCTAAAGACACTTACATGTGGGCGTCTGGACTGGTGGTGGCACATAGACCGGACGTGCGGGTATATAGGGATATCTAGGTCTTTGGGTAACTGGTGCTGTGGCTGGGTCAATAATATATTGCAAGTACTGGGCATCCTCATTGTTAACTGCACGAGCTGGACCCACTGCCTTCAGCGTTACTCTCAGTGAGACAGGACGTCCCTGATTGTTATATACATCGCAGGAATACAAACCGAGATCCGACAATTGTATGGAGCGGAAGAATAGCGAATAATCGCGATTCATTTCGCCGCGACTTGTTTCACTGCCCATGCCAAAGAGCCTATTGTTGCGCCACCAACTGACATGTGGAGCAGGATAACCACCAGCCGGGCAACGTACCAGAGCCGGTTGATTCAATTGCACAATTTGTGTGGCATTCTTATCACCAAAGACATAGGCGGGTATATCTCTTTGTTCTACCAACACCAACGCGAAAGCAAGAACATGCAACATGGTTAAGAGCAAGCAACATGCATAATTGCAACACAAAATAGTTAGTTAAAAGGCCAACACCAAATAAAGATCAGAATCTGTTCAAAAATCAATGCAAAGTAGAATCTGTGATTCTACAGAGCTCACATTTGCAAGGGTTTTTGCAGCAAGTCTGAGGTTAGAGAATAACTTTCTAAGACGCACCTGTCACTTGTAAAGCCACCTCACGGCGGACGGGTTCACCGAGTCCATTGCTGGCCACGCATACATATGTGCCATCATCTGTCTGACGCACTTGCACAATGGTCAGATCGCCATTGGAGGTAAGCACATAGCGACCTTGGTTGGTATCAATCTGTTGGTGGATAACAATTTAGACAGGGTTGAGCGCAAAATATAGGAATGACCACTTACCACAAGATTCTTGAGAGACCATGTAATATTCGGTGCTGGATTGCCAGTTGCAAAGCAGCGCAACACTGCAATACCGCCAATGGAGGTCTGCACATCGAGTTCCTCCGGTTCCTTTTGTTCCAGAGTAGCCTTTACATCGCCTGGATAGATAACAGCTGGTGCTGGGGTATTGGGACGTCTGGTCGGTCGCGCTGGATGCACACAAAGGAAACCACAACCATCGCTGCAGCATTTGTTATCGCCACGGCAATCCGCATCACTGTAGCACTCTCGGACACAGTTACTGGCATTGGCAACCAGCTGTGGGCACGAACCCGGCTTATTTATATCACGGCAGATGGGCACAAATTGATGATCCCGATCCCCTGTGTTGGATACGTCGATAGCGCACTGCTGTGCATCTGGGCAAACGTAACCATCGCAAGGATTCTCGCAGGCGCATTGTTCACACTCTGGCTGTGATTGAACTGCCTCACGGCGTACTCCATAGGGACAACGCAGGTCACGGCATTCGTTCTCGTAAGGTTCACAGCGATTGGGGGAAATCTCATTGCCGAGGTCATTGTTAACTGGTCCTGTTAAGCAGACGAAATTCTAGTTAGAAATCATGTAATCAAAGTAATCCAACTAAACTACCATATTCCATGCAAACTTAGGACTAGTGAAAGTGCATAAAAATAGTATTGTACTAAAAACTACTACTAAAGTTACTTCTACTTGTAATTATATTAAAAAAAAATTGTGAAATATCGTGCAAAAGTTGATTTGGGGTGGGTTTTGGGTGCTCTGGTGCAGTGGTGTACTGTGGTGCAATTAACAGCAATAGGGCATGCTTACTTCCGCATTGAGTTGTGCATGCTTCAAATGAACGGAAATTGTTTTGATTGCCCGAGCAACCGGAGTATATAAATGGAGCACAAGTGCCCACATTATCGTCATAATACCAACGACGCTCCTGCACCGATGGACCATTACAACGGCCAGTGATCACCGGCAGCTGGCAGATTTCTACTTACGCCCAAGTAAAAATCAAATTAAAAATCATTATACATTTTTGGTCTTCTGATAAAATTTATTTTTTATCCATTTTTCATTACCTTTGGGTACGCCCGATGGTGACTGTGGCTCACGAGCACCAATACAAACCGTTTCGCACTCATAGAGATCATTGAAACGGTTGCCAGTGCCATCACAGCCACCGTAGGTGAATGTCTCGCAGGCTTGGCTATCGCGATTATAATAATAGCGGGTCTGCCATTGTGTGCAGGGACCCGTTGTTACCGGCTCATTACAAACATCTAACACAATACATTAATACACCTAGAACAACACATAAAAGATTACAGTAGACGAACTTACCAACTCCCTTGAATTCACCACACTGTCGCTCGCATTGATCACGTGTCTCAAAGCGATTCCCATTACCACCGCAACCACTGTAGGTGAAGGCAGTGCAGGCCATTTTCTCATTGTCATAAAACCAGGCAGTTGTAAAGTTGTCGCACTCTCCTCCCTCAGGCGCTTGAGTACAAACCGAAAAGGACTGAATGGAGCAGAGAAATTAAATTTAAAAATTGAAAATTAGCAACGTTTTAATAGTATTTTACCGGTGCTGGTGGCTCGGGTTGGGGATCTGCCGGTGGCTGATCACGACGGCAGTATTCCAGGCAGGTTCTCTCTGAGACGAAGTTATTACGGTTGCCGCGACAACCTGTGAACTCGAACTCGTGACAGCCACCTGTGCGCTCATCGAAGTACCAGCGATGTGAGATATCATTACAGCGTCCGGGCACGGGAGGTAGAGAACAGGTTTCTTGCGCTGGATGGCATTCGTTCTGGCACTCCTCCTCGCTGGCATAGTTATTATCGTTGCCACCGCAACCAGTGTATACAAACTCATCGCAGAGTCCGTCCTGGTGGTTGTAGTACCAACGTGTTGTGTTCTCGTTGCAATTGCCTGAATCCTGGGATTTGAAGCATTTGGCTGTATCTGGCTCAGGATGCTCTTCTACGCCACCAATGCAACGCGCTGAGCAATCCTGCTCAGACTCGAAACGATTATCGTTGCCACCGCAACCACCATAGTAGAATTGCTGGCATCGACCAGAGGTGGAGTTGAAGTTCCACTTAAGCACATATTGATCACAATCGCCCACAGAGGATGGCTGCTCACAAACACTCTCTGGCTGGGGTTGCTGTGGTCTAGGCTCAGGCTCTGGTTGTGGTTCTGGTTCACGTACTGGTGGTGGGGCACGTCTTTGACATTGCTGTTGACAGTCAGATTCTGTTTCGAAACGATTGCGATTGCCTCCACAGCCGCCATAGTAGAATTGACGACATGAACCGCTTGACTTATCAAACATCCATTTGAGCGTGTATCGGTCACAGGTTCCAGAATCTTCTTGTTCACTGCAGATATCCACAGTGCTGGATGCTGGTGGTGGAGTTGGTGGCTCTGGTTTCTTCTCGCAGCGCGACATGCAAGCCTGCTCGGTGGCAAAGCGATTCTGATTGCCACCACAACCGCCATAATAGAATTGACGACAAGCAGCATCCCTAGTATCGTAATACCAAGCGAACTCATAGTTGGCACATTCACCGACATCGGCGGGTATGTCGCAGATGTCCTTGGCTAAGGAAGTGGAAGGGTGGTGTTAACAAAGCTGATTTGACTTTGAGCTAGTATTTGAGCACATTGAAACCAATCGCTACAACATTTAAGGCTTACCAACTTGCCGAGGACAATGAGTCTCACATGATTCCAATGTGGGGAAATTGTTTTTATTGCCACCACAACCCGTGTAGTAGAAGGGCAAGCAACGCTTCTCGGATTCGGAGAAATGCCATCTGGCATGATTCTCGCTGCAATCACCAGTTTGCTTAGGTAATGAGCAGTGCTCTGTGGTAGGTTTAACATGCAGGAGGTTAGGATGTTGATGCAGGTGTAGGAGTTAAACAAGTAACAAAACAAGCATGCACATACAAAAAAGCCAATAAATGTAAAGGAAATTTGTGTTAAGATCATACCAGTAACCAAGAGAAAGCATTATAAATGATTATTAAGCTTAAATTTAACCCAAGCCAAAACATTTCTATTTAGTGTCATATACCCAGAATCCATTACAATTCTTAAACTTAATTTCAAACCTTTGAGCACGCCTGGTTGGCGGCAACTATAGCTACAAGAATGCTCTGTGGGATAGTTGTTCTTGTTGCCCTTGCAACCACCATAAATGAAGGGTCGGCAAGAATCGGTTTGGTTATCGTAGTGCCAGCGCTCATAGTTTCCGCCGCAAGGTCCAACCTCCAACGGCTGTTCGCAAGGGGCTAAAATGGAAATGGGGAAGAGTTAAAGATTTTCCTTTACAGAATAAGACTTAAACTTAAGACTTACGCAAGCTCTCGCTGATTGCACAGGTGCCTTGACACTGTTCCAGACTGTCAAAGCGATTGTTAGTGCCATAGCATCCGCCATATTGGAACTCCTCGCAGCGATTTCTCTCCGAATCGAAATACCATTTCTTAGTGTATCCCTGGCAGGGTCCGGAACTTTTGGGGAGCATGCATACATGTTGTCCGCTGTATTCTTGGCAAGTATCCTTGCACTCAGCCTCTGTCTCAAAGCGATTGCCATTGCCCTCACAGCCTCCATACCAGAATCGAGCACAGCCACCATAGGTTGTGTCGAAGTAATACTTGACACTGAAGTTACCACAAGTTCCTTGTTCTTTCGGCAAGCCACATGCCTTTTGTGGTGGCTCTTCAACATTCTCGCAACCTCCAAATTTATCGTCTTGTGCCTCGGTAATACCATCTGGACAACAGCCGAATTCGGTTTCAACGCATGTACAGCCTTCGAAGTTGGGTCCCTTCGCAGGTGTCTTGCCATCCTTACAGCACTTGTGCTCTGACTGAGTGCAATGACAGCCTTGATTATGTGGGCCCTTGGCAAAGGAAAGGCCATCTGGACAGCAACCGAACTGCATTGTTTCGCAGGGACAGCCCTCAAATTTGGGTCCCTTAGCAGCAGAAATCTTGTCGGGACAGCAGCCATGATCAGTCGATTCACAAGGACAACCCTCTTGGTATGCTCCTCGTGCAGCAGTCTTTTGGTCAGGACAGCAACCATATGGAGAAGACGCACACTCGCAACCTTCCAAGTTGGGTCCGTAAGCAGCGCCGATATTATCGGGACAGCAGCCAAAGGCAGATTTACTACAGCAGCCTTCGCCCTGTGGACCATGTGCGGGAGTCTCATTGTCAGAACAGCAACCGAATGGTTCCATCGTGCATGGAGCGCAGCCTTGGGCATTGGGACCAGAAGCGGGAGTGCGACCATCTGGACAACAACCGTGTTCAGAGCTATCACAGCCTTTACGATCTCCCAATTCAGGGCAGCCAGCGAAGTTTTCACCCTTAGCTGGCGTTTTTCCATCAGGACAGCAGTAATACTTCGTCGAACCACAAGACGTGACGGCAGTACCATCTTCCGTTGTAGAGCTGAAGTCACCAGAACCATCGAAGTCTGTCGATGATCTGCTTGTCGATTCTTCTGTTGTTGTTGTCGGTGGCAATGTTGTTGGCTCAGGACAGCCCTCATTATCCTCTCCCTCGGCAGCGGAATATTTATCTGGGCAACAGCCAAATAGTGTCTCAGCACAATCTGATTTCGGACAGCCCTTGTTCTTTTTGCCTTGAGCTGGAGAAACACCATCTGAGCAGCAACCGAATTCTGTATCCGCGCAAGTTTTCGCAATGGGACAGCCTTCGTCGAACGGTCCCTTAGCTGTCGACTTGCCATCAGGACAGCAACCGAATTCAGCCTTCTTGCAGTTCTTTGGTTTGCATTTACGGAGCTTGTCCTTCTTGGGATTAAGAGTTGTTTCCCATGAGTGAGCTGTGCTAGAATCACCATCTGATGTGCTCCATATATCGCTGGTAGAACCTTCCTCCGTTGATAATGAGCTTTCAGTAGATATATCAGTGGCACCACTTTCAGTTGTTTCAGTGGTACCTCCGCTTTCTGTAGTTGCCGTAGAGTCAGAAGATCCAGTTGTTGATGACATATCAGAGGAAGTAACACCAGTGGACTCGGTGGAACCAGAGACGTCAGTAGATGATACATCTGTTGGGCCCGTGGATCCAGATGATTCAGTTGTAAGTCCTGTGGCATCACTTGAGATATCGGTGGAACTGGAGCTATCGGTGGCGCTTGAACTTTCTGTTGAACCAGAGCTGTCAGTGGAGCTAGAGCTATCGGTAGAGTCAGAGCTGCCGCTCACTGTAGTGTCTTCCGTAGTGCTTGAGCCATTCGATGTCTTTTCTGTTGAGCCCGAGGTCTGATCATCTGTGGAACCAGTTGATACAGAAGATTCATTGGAAGAACTATCAGTCGAGCTTTCTGTAGAACCGTCAGATGATTTGAGAGTTGACGATTCAGTTGAACCAGAAACCTCTGCGGAGCTAGCAGAAGAGTCAGATGTCGTAGCATCGGTGGAGGTTTCCATGGAGCTGGTACTACCCTCACTTCCCGTTGATCCCTCACTAGAGCTAGCGTCGGTGCTACTGGAAGTATCTGTGGATTGTGTAACGGTAGTTTCAGTGCTCTCGGAGGAAGTACTAATGCTCGATGAACTTTCTGTCGATTCTGTAGTATCTGAACTTGTGGAGCTTTCAGATGTTGAAATCGTTGTATCTGTTGATGTAGAATCGGTACTGCTTGAGCTATCAGTGGAAGAGGATATGTCTGTAGACTTAGTGGAATCATCGGTTGAAGCACTAGATTCTGTGGAACCCGATGTGTCTGATGACGAAGAAGCCTCAGATGTCGAAGCAACATCAGTTGAGCCTGATGAATCGGTTGAGCCAGATGCATCTGTAGAGCCAGAAACTTCAGTTGATTCTGAAGCATCTGTTGATCCTGAAACATCACTGGATGCTGAAGCCTCAGTAGAGCCAGAGACATCAGTTGAGCCTGAGGACTCTGTTGAGCCTGAAACATCTGTTGAGCTTGAAACATCTGTTGAGCTTGATGCATCTGTGGAGCCTGAGACCTCTGTCGAATCTGAGGCACCAGTTGAAGCTGAGGCGTCTGTTGAACTCGACACGTCTGTAGTATCTGAAGCGTCTGTTGAAGCTGAAGCATCTGTTGAGCCTGAGCTTGAAACTTGTGTTGAACCACTCGAAGTAGATGAGTCAAATGTGGATCCCGAAACATCTGAAGAGGCTTCGGATGAAGACTCACTTGTCTTGCCGGAGACTTCTGTTGAAGATTCCCCAGTAGACAACGAAGTATCTCCACTTGATGTTGTTTCCTCATCATCTCCACTACCCTCAGTTGACATACTACTGTCTGTTGTACCTTCTGAGCCTGAGCCCTCCACAGTGCTATAAGGCTCATCGCTGAACATAAGCTCATCGGTTGTCAGAGTTGACATTGGATTAGCTGATTCATCAGTGACGACAGTTTCAGTGACCTTCGTTTCGTCAGTTATATCACTTGTGACTAACTCAAAGTCATCATCAGCACATTCTTCTTCATCGTCTTCAATGGGCTTATCAGTGCTAGTGAGAGGTAGAACTTGATCTTTGGTACAAGGTTGAGTATTACACTTTTCAGATGTCGATTCGAACTTGGATTCGTCGCAGTTTGAGGACTTGGTGCCATTGGATAGACAAAGAACCTCACGCATACGTTCACCACCACCGCAAGGCTTGCTGCATTGTCCGAAAGGTCCAGTGAACCATTCACCAGGACATTCCTTCTCCTGACCCTCACAATCTTGCTCTGCCTCTGGTTTTGTCGCAGCATCACACTGGGATTCATCCGCTGATCCTACACTATTGCCATCAAATACTCCGCACAGAACTACACGCGATTGAGAGCCTTTTCCACATGGTGTTGAACACTTGCTCCATCCAGATGTAAACCACTGAGCATCGCACTTAGCCGACTTACAGGGTCTGGTCAGCTCAGGAACTTCTGATCCGCAGAACTTTTCCGGATATATTTTTCCATTCTTTGAACCGCATTTGGCAGTGCGAGTTTCTGTAGTCTGACCGCAAGCGTCACACTGAAGAAAAAACAGATCAAGGTAAAGCTTTCAATTTTTAATTAAATTCTCAATAAACTTACACCACTCCATTGAGAGATAATCCAGTCCACGCCTTCACAAGGTGATAATAAACATGTTTGTTCCACAGCTGGTTTTTCCTCCACACAATCCTCATCAGGTAGAACGCGTTTGCGACCGCCCTCTTTGATAAAGCAGGTAACCTTTCGGGTTTGCTTGCCGTCACCGCAGAGTTTGTCACATGGCTTCCAAGGACCTAAATGATATTTTGGACAGTTCTTCACATCACGATTGCACTCCTGAGTTGTCGCCGGCTTATTTCCTACTTCCTTAAGACAAACGGCATCGTCCTCTGCCGTGTGGGTTCTTAAAATATAAATATTTCTTCATTATTTGCATCATTTTTGATTGACACCTACTTACCCATCAGATGAAATACGTTTGCAGGTGACGGTACGATTTTGGAAGCCATCTGATCCACATCCCTTTGAGCATTTGGTCCATTCACCCTCGACCCAATGTGGAGCACAAGGTTCAGTACCACAAGCTTGACTCGCAGCTGGCTTCGAATAGGCCTCACAGAGAGCTGAATCCACTTCTTGAAGATTTATACGATTGTTGCAAGTAACTTGTCGTGACTGGGTGCCACCGCCGCAGGAAGCACTGCAGGGACCAAACTCCCGATGCGTCCAAGTATGCACATCTGGCTGGCTATGGCTCAGGGATTCTGGTATGCTATACTCATAATCCACAGTCACATTCTTATCCTGTACCAGCATAACAATGTAGATGTTCTCGGATATAGGACCGCTGCAGGTCAGCTGGTCGGGGGCAGCAAAGCCCATGGGCTTACGCTGATAGTACCACCAAGCGCCCGCATAGAACATAGGCCTAGGGAAATCAATGCGCCAATTGCCATTCAAATAGTAGTGTCCTGTTTGGTTACGACATGACAGATAGTTGTTGGACGGTGCAGATTCCTGGATGCGAATATTAGTAGCTCCTTGAGGAATAAGCAATAGATCATTGTAGCCTGCAGCCAGATCACTGGAACTGTAGGTATTCTGTATGGTCTTGCAGGTGCTGCCATCTCCTCCACACTTGCGACATTTATCCTCCTTGGCATCACTGCCCAGCATCATGTCACAGCCCACGGGCAAACACTGTCCGTTAACACAAACATCCAGGTCCTTATCATTGCAGCGCGTGCCATCGACGACCTTCTCTCTTTGGCGGTAGTAGAATCGCTCACCTTTGGGCATACAGTTCAGCTCGCAGGGATTTGCGGCATTTGTATATGGCACCCACGTATGGAGCACTCCATCAAATTCTTTGTCATTGAAACGCGAGCACTGCAGCGCCCTAAAATCAGGTTCCTCCTCTGGACAGTCCTGTGTGTTACAAGAGTAATAACGACGACTGCCGCCGCTGCAAAGAGCTTCGCCATTCGAGCTGAAAGTTAGATAATTGTTTGTAAGTGATCCGATAAAATAACATTTTAATTTCCAAACTAATTATTTAATTACTTACTCTCGATTTAGGCACTCACGTGTCTGATAGGACACACCGCCACCACAAGTACGTGAACAATCCGAGGGGGAACTCCAATCAGCCCATTCATTGGGGTCATTACCCTCACCACCGGGCGTTACATAACTGTCAGGTAAATATAAATTCGCACCAAATTGTCTTTTTGCACGTAGTCCAGGCTATACAAGAGGAGAAGCTATAAAAGTTGGCTCCTTAAAAAGGCATTTTATATATAGTACTTACGAATCGACTTTGTGAATTTTGTATACCTATAAGTACAATGAATGCTACCAAGGCAGTTGAGCTGCAAGTACAAAAAGAGAGTGAAAAAATAATTAAAGAAACAATTTCATTAAAAAAATGTTTCTCTCACAATATACACTCCCATTCATTAAAACCATGAGGCACAACGTCACGTGTTGACTTGTTGCAAATATTTGTTTACTTTGCCGCACACTTGGCCACACAGACTCATTAAGATGGTAAGCTGTGGTGCAAGGAGAGTACAACTGGCCAAGGGGCAGTCTGTCACTTGTCAACGACTTTCTCAAAGAGGCACGCCTTGTTGTCCAGAAAAAGGTGTACAAATAAACTTTTGTAGGGCTTCCCAACAACTTGAACTTGTTTTTGTCGAAGCACTGGTCAAAGCAAACAAACATTGAACTTGTTTTTGTAATGCCTAGAGAGAGTGAGTGTGAGCGCGAATGGGAATTGGATTCGGAAGAGGAGCATAGTGGGGGTAGTTAGATGGGGGGTAACTTGGTCAAGTCAAATTTTGCAATTTCTGTTCGGTAAGAATTTTTTTATTGTGCGCCAAGCTGGTCATAAATATGCAATGCCACATAAACAAGACATAATTTAGCAGCGCTTCCTGCCGATTTGCCAAAAGGAGAAAGAGGCAAAGAACAAGCAAATAATAAGTACCCGGCACAAGCAGAGAATATATGATTATGCCGCAGACAAGGCGACGCCGCAGCCAAAGCCGCAGTGGCAGCCAGAGAGGACACAAGCTCGCGCCCGAGGACAACTTGCGTGAATATGTCAAATGCGTTCAATGTTGCAGCAGCGAAGCACCCCTCCCGTCCACCCCTAAGGCAATGTTCATTGTTGGTGGCTTGCCAATTTAATTTTTGACGCTGCGTGCAAGGAGCTAGAAGCAAGGAGCCTGCATTTTGTTACACTTGGACGCCTTCGACAGGACAGACGCTCCTCTAGCCCAACAACGAGCCACAGCAGGCGTGCTGCTTATGACAGGGTGCCAGTGAAAGACTCACGCCAAGTGAGGCCATAATTTTTATGCTTCTGTGTTGGCATTTTAATGCAATTTGAGCGCATTTCCCTTATGAAACCAATGCCAGGACACCTATTGCTTTGGCAAGTGCGCACTGACAACGTCACGGCACACATTTCACAGTCCATTGAGCCGTTGTTGCCTAAAGCTCGAGGCGACGGCGTCGCTCAGGCGCCTCCCTTAGCCATTGCGTCATATAAACAGGACACCAAACAACCAGGACCCCCAAAAATGATTCGTTCCAGAACTGGCGTATACACAGCGACGCGCGTTATTAATTGAATGGTCCACACAAAATATGCTGAGATTGCTTAATCTTTGTACTGTTCCTGATTTCATTTTTATTCTTTTTCGATATACCAATATAAGACACTGATATACTATATTTTTACAAATTAAAAGCCGAAGATTAGGTTCTCTACAATTAATATATTTATATTATATACAGTATAGTCGACCTATCTGGTTAAGTTGTCTAAGTGGTCATTTTTCTATACAATACATATTCGAATCCTGGGCAAGGCATGGCAATTGATAGGAAAAATTTATTGATACCTGTAGTAT
>JBANCX010000025.1:0-27360 GCA_037040065.1 Dettopsomyia nigrovittata
TATATGTATATATCAAAATTCTACCTAAGAATATGTTTAGAAATTTGGCAACATCTGTTTAAATATTAGATAAATACGCGAACATAAAGTATTAGAATAGTTTAATTAACATTTTCAATTTATTTACAACTGTTTCAACAAACAGACGAAAAAAAATATTAAGTAAATATCAACATCACTATAAATAAAGCTCGAAGAGCCAAAGCGATATCATTATACCTTCGTAGCTTTAATATGAGAATTCAAACAGTTTTCTTTGTTTGTGCCTTTTTGGCCATGTATCTTATACAAAATACTGATGCGGTAGCCTGTACTGCCCCTGATGTGCCTGTAGGCTGCACTGATTGTACTTTGGTAGATAATGCGCCTCATCCTGATTGTGCATTATCAACTACAACAAGTACGCCAGAATTTGGTGCATCTAACTGGAAAAAATGGAATAAAAAATGGGGACCCATTATCATAAACTTTGGTTATATTAATAAAAAGAAATAAAAATCTTAAATAAATGAATATTTGATTGAATTTATTATTATTTATACCAATAGAACAATTATTTTATCTTATTTATTATTGATTGTCAATTATTCAAATATTCATAGTTATAATATATTCTAAAAAGAGGTATTCGCCTGTGAGTACGCTGTCTAAACATATTGATTATTCCAAAAAATCACAAAAATTGAATTTAATAATAAAAAAATAAGCAAAAGCTATTTTTGTACTTATGAACTGATTTATTATAATATTATGATGTGCAATCATGGCTATAATCCTTAATATGAATGCTGCAATTTATCATGCTCAGATTTTTCTTGCAAACTTACATAGACTGTCCCCATATGCAATAGCATTGTAATATATTTATATTAACAAGCTCCAGTCGAGTATGTTCGACTACAAGATACCCCGATTCAAGTGTCAAACTAACCACTAAATACTCATATGTAATAGCAATAACTAATGAAACGCATGCAGGATGCTCTTTGCTCTACTGCTAGCATTGTCGACCAATGACAAACTTGTTTGCTTTATAAAACTTTCAATTATGATCTGATCATTTAAAAATTGATACAATGGATCAATATTATGATGCAAATCACCTATGCCGAATCTCAAGGTCACAGGTAAAAAATTACATCTGTTATTCAAGCTGTACTACAATTGTTTTACGCCATACCTAATTTTTGGTACCTGTAGCTCTTATAGTCTCTGAAATATACGAGTTCAAAATGACGGTCATGACTATATCGACTCTGTTGTTTATGCTGATCAAGAATATATATACTTTATAGAGTAGAAGATGTGTCCTTCTGCATGTTACATATATTGTCACAGAATCCCTTTTCCATTTGTTGAATAGATCTGGGTATGAAGACATAAATTTAATGAAAAATCTATCACTGTGATAGATACTCTCGTATCTAATAATACTTTTATAATTCCAAACATAATGATACAAAATTTCAATATATTTTTAAATATATAATTTATTTGCTCTAAGTCTACAATTATGCATTGTATATTTTTACCTTATTTTTCTTTCTTTTTATAATAAAATTATGTTTTTGCCCAATTAGTTGACGTAAAGCTGTTTAAATAGGCAAATATTTAAATTGTATTATAATAGTTATTATCACAGCTGATAAAAATTAAGAAAAAAATTAAATAAATAGACGTATGTACAATATTGAGATATTGGACCCAAAAAATCTCTATAAATTGAGCAGCCAAAGTAATAGTTGTTTAACGAAATCAACACAAATCATCAGCATGAGGAGCCAAACAATAATTCTATTTTGTGCTTTAGTTGCCATCAATCTTATAGGATGCTTAGAAGCAGAGCCTTGTAGATGGGGTCACGATATTCCAAATTGCACAGATTGTGCTTTGATGGAGAATCAGGCTCATATTGATTGTGTAGCGACAACTACTGAAATGGATACAACAACAGCAACAAAAGCACCAAAACATGGAAAAAAGAAGTGGCTGGGCAGAAGAGGTGTTCTAATTAACTTTGGATATATCGAATAATTAAAAACTGAAAATAAAAAAATTATATTATATCTAATTGAATTTGATAGTTGATTTCTTGATTTTAATTGTTCTGCTTGAGGCCACCAATTGTTTATTCAATTAATTAACGACTTTTGTTCAATTAAGATAATAATAAAATTTATATTTAAATTTAAAAATGTAAAAAAGAAATAAAATTATCATCACAAAGTTTTGAAGCCCTTTTTTGAAAAACAGATTTTAAAATATAATATTAAAATATCTTTGTTATAGTCAATATTGTAGGCTGATTCAAAAGAAATAATACAAATACACATTATAACTATAAAGTTTCAATTAAAAATAATTTCAATTTATTCACAATATTTTAAATGTTGTGTTTCATTGATAGATATGTTGAAATAGCTTTAATACTTATAATTGAATCAAAAATAAATTATTAAAATATCATTTATTTCATTTTCGAAAATTTTTTCTCTTTTTCAGAAATTATTTTTTGCGTCAGAGACTTTCGAAAGGACCCAATAAAATAGTTCTTTCGCCCAGTGATTTTGTCTTTCCTGTGGATTCGCGTCGGGTAAACTAATATATATTTTTTTCTCCGACTTTTATTACGGAATCATTTTTCATATCTTTAGGTTGATGAGGGTATTGAAGCGATGCTTTGCTGTTGGCTGCAACAGTTGCAGGAATTCGGTGGACCAGAGGTGGATAAACCTGATCTGCTCAAAGGCTCTATTGGTTCACTGAAGAACTTGGGCTTTATTATACCCGGTGCAGCTGGTGCGGGTAATAATACTTCGGCAACTGCAACTGGAGGTGCTAACACAACGGCGGCTGTCAATGGAAAAAGTCTTTCCTCTGCCGCAGGCAGTCTTGCGCGTCATAATCCAGCACATTTGGATATGAGAGCACGCTACAATGGTGACCTGGTGCAATTGAAGGAGATTCAACTAAATGGTTCCACCGAACTTCGTTCCAAGGCCATGGATCTACTTGTCATGGCACATGGACTACGCCACGAGAATATCAATCCCTTAATTGGTTGGCTTTCGGATCCAAATCGCACCGCAATGGTATTTGACTATTGTTCCCGCGGTTCATTGCAGGATGTGCTCATCATGGATGAGATCAAGCTCGATTGGTCCTTCCGGTTGAGTCTATTAACGGATTTAGTCCGAGGCATGCGTTATTTGCACACCTCTCCACTGCGTGTCCATGGTGCACTAACTTCTAGGAATTGTGTTGTCGATGCCCGTTGGGTGCTCAAGATCACCGACTACGGTTTAAACAGCTTTTACGAATCACAAGGTTTGGGCCCAATAACACGCAGCGCTAAAGAGTTGCTCTGGACGGCACCAGAGCTACTACGCAGCATGAAGACACACCAGCAGCAGAATCATCATCATCACCAACATGGACGCGCTCAACTGGGCACACAGCCCGGTGATGTCTATTCCTTTGGCATTATAATGCAGGAGGTGGTGGTGCGTGGTGAACCTTATTGTATGCTCTCACTGGCACCCGACGATATAATTGCTAAAATAAAGAAACCACCGCCCCTAATCAGACCTTCAGTATCCAAAGGTGCTGCCCCACCGGAGGCCATCAATATAATGCGACAATGTTGGGCCGAACAACCAGATATGCGTCCCGATTTCAACTCGTAAGGAACATAAATATAATATATATTAATAATTGTTTAATATTTAAATTATTTCTAGTGTTTATGAGCGCTTCAAAATGCTCAATCATGGACGTAAAGTAAATTTTGTGGATACTATGTTCCAAATGCTTGAGAAATATTCAAATAATCTGGAAGAACTAATACGTGAACGCACCGAGCAATTGGATATTGAAAGAAAGAAGACTGAACAGCTATTGAATCGCATGTTGCCAAGGTTTGTTTGAATATTCAAACTATTTAGAGATCAGGGAGCTTAAGATATATTTTTGATAATATTTTTCTAGTTCTGGTATTTGTCTATGTTTAAAAGTTATTTTTCTAATTAAACTTATTTTAAAATTAAGATAGAACCATCAACTATCAAATAGGTTCATCCTTCTAAACCATATTCTGACTTTACTATTCCGGTATGGTTTTTTCGATACCGGAATTATTAGAAAATGCCTCCCGAATGACTTTATATATTTAGTGTAAACTGAATACTCATTGAGCACATTTACAGCTCTGTTGCTGAGAAATTAAAAATGGGTTTGGCTGTTGATCCAGAAGAATTCTCGGATGTTACCATCTACTTTAGCGATATTGTGGGTTTTACGACCATAGCTGCTCATTGCAGTCCCGTACAGGTGGTGGATTTACTTAATGATCTGTATACCATATTCGATGCCACCATCAATGCGTACAATGTCTATAAGGTAAGCTTTGACATGGTTTTAAATGGATTCGGTTGAAAATTCTCGCTTTTAGGTGGAGACTATTGGAGATGCTTATATGGTAGTTAGCGGGCTACCTGTTAAAATACCCGATCATGCCGAGCAGATAGCTACTATGGCTCTGGACTTGTTGCATCAAAGCGGTCGCTTCAATGTCAAGCATCTGCCGGGTGTACCGCTCCAGCTACGAATTGGTCTGCATACGGGTCCCTGTTGTGCCGGAGTTGTTGGTCTAACTATGCCCCGCTATTGCTTATTTGGAGATACAGTGAATACAGCTTCCCGCATGGAATCAACAGGTAAACGACAATATTATCTTTTTAAATATAAATTTTGGAGTTTTAATATTTTATTTCTTCATTTTATAGGTTCCTCCTGGCGCATACATATGTCACAAGAAACAAGAGATCGTTTGGAAGCACGTGGTGGCTACTCTATCGAGCCGCGTGGTCTTATAGATATTAAGGGTAAAGGTATGATGAACACTTTCTGGCTGCTGGGCAAGAAAGGCTTTGAAAAACCCCTTCCAGTGCCGCCCCCAATAGGGTAAGTCAGTAAATACAATTAAAACCAAAAACCTAACCAAAAAGTGTTAGAACCGGTTCGGTTCAAAACAGATTGTAAAATTGTAATCTTTTAAAATAATATTGATCTTAAATTTTTATTATTATTATTATTACTTATTTAAAATGCGTTTTCCTAGGGAGTCACATGGGTAGGTAATCCACCAAGATTATTTGTTCCATATTTTAAAAATATAATTTCTTATTTGTTACACAGTTTGGATGAATCTCTAATACGGAACTCGATAACACTGAAGGCACAGGCTAATAAATCCCGTACAAGCACGAATCCGTCATCATCACAGAGCTCTTCGCTGGCTGGTGAGTCGGTGGAGGTGAAGGTGGAAATAACGCCGCCTACCAATGCCGAAATGTGCTCCAGTAATTTGCCCAACTCCTATTCGCTGGACTCCAACTCCACCAATACCATAAGCCCCAATACAACGCTATGCCCGGAGTTCCCCACTAAGACCCCGAGCACCAGTCCGCAATCGCGTAAGCTTTCGGAGCTCACGCCGGACAGTTTGCTGAATCCGAATAGCTTCAATCGTTTACCCAATTCCACAGGTGGTTCCAGCTCTCGACTCTACAAGAAGATTGAGGAAATGATGGATCTCAGCTCGCCCTACAATCACTACAAATGCCTCAGTCCCAGTGAGAGTAACCTGACCCAGTTCTACGATGGCAAGTATCTTTATGGGCAAAGTGGCTCAGCTGGAGCTCACGGAACCGGCACTGGCGGAGCATCCGTTGGCAGCGCTACTACCAAATTTGACAGCAAACCAGGGTCAAGTCGGCTGCTAAGGCGTCAGTTCAGTCTCGACCGAGATGATCAACATTCTAAAGCGGAGCAACAGCATCAACACTCGCTGCAGGCAAACAACTATGCCGCTCTGTTGCATCCCGTCAAGAGCTCCATGTTGGACATACCGCTGCTGCATGATACGGCACGCAGTCCGAAATGTACATTAACGCGTGCTCACAAACAGAACTCGAACTCCATTGCTCAGGATCTGGAGAAGATTGAGGAAATTCCTCTATCGCCAGCATCCTCACAACATCACAGCAGTCTCGATAGCAATCTTAATCGCAGTCCACCCTCGACATTGGAGGGCCAATCACCACCGCTACCACCAAATAGGACTGCTGCGGCTGCTGCTGTAGCCAGCCAACTGAGTCCACCCTTGCTCTCAGCACCCACCTCTCCGGCTCCCTCGCGCACCTTGAATGGTCTAAATGCGCATAGCCGTGGCAGCAGCAACAACAACAACACTATTGAGAACAACAACAGCGACAACAGCATCAGCTCCAATACAACACAGGAGCTTACGCTCAATGTGGAACAATTACTGAGTAGATAGGGAACGGTTTAGGCTCTCGGGCCAACTGAATAGGAAATATTAATAAAGCTTTAGATCTGACGGCAACATCGCGTGTATGTCTGAGATCTCTTGAGTGTTGTGATGTGGAAAGTAAAAAGTACCTCGATGGGATGCATGAAAAACTTGGTTCCAGCTGCAAAAAGAAAGTACAATTTAGTTCAAAATTAGCACAAATTAGTCAACCAACAACTAGTCAATGTTTTTAAACAGGGATTGTCATATAAATAAATATATTATCTTTATTTATTCGAAATTTTAATTGAAAGTAAATTATTTTCTGAGAGGAAGGTCATAAAAATGAAAGCAATTATAATAATTTACTAAATTTTTTTTTATTAACATGATTTTATGATTTTTAAATAAATCCAATCAAAAGATATTTAAGTATTCATCATTTTCGAGAACTATTTTAAAAATTAATAAACTATATTCGATCCCTAATTTAAAAAGTTATTTCCTAAAAACTCTTCTCTCTTCCTATTGCTCTCCGTCTTTTCTTATTAGTAAATGGCTTTAAATGTCTTATTTTATTGATGATAAGTATTATATAATAAAATTTATAATATATAAGTCAAATCAAAACTATATAATCAAAGACATCAAGAAGACCTGAACTAAAGACACTCCAATTAAAAGAATTAAAATATATCTGATCAGAACCTTTTGAGCTAAAACTTTCTCAAATGCTCTACATTCGATATATAAAGTTCCTTATGAAATACAAAAAATTCAAAACCAATGTTATATACATACTATATAGTATTAACAGTATAGAAAAATCCGAGTTAATACTGTTAGTATAATATATTATATAGATTATATTATCAACATAAGAATTATATACGTGAATTTAGTTTTCTAAAGACAATCGTTATTAATTTTATAATCAAAAATTGTAGTAATCAATGATAATACAATGATCTTATTGTCTATATAGATATAGTAGTACATATGTATGTAAATGTAGGAACTCTGTAGTTTAGTCGGATTGTAAACTATTTATCCTCTGTGTCAAGTATTAACTGATATGAATCTACCTATAAAAAAAAGCTAATAAATCAAAAAAAAAAAAAAAAAAAACAAAAAACTAATAAATAAATTTAAAAATATATCAGTTATTAGTTAATAAGTCTAAGCGAATTCAAACCGGAATATAATTCAAATTTAGAAATTCGTTTTCAGTAATCCAAAAACCAAAAAAGAAAAACTTTTATAAACTATCTTTAAGATCAAATAAATAAATACTAAACTATTTATACCAAATATTTACTATATAATGTATATGGCTAGTAATATTGAAATACACATTAATTAGTTATTTATTTATTATATTATAAAATATATATTGAGTTATTTCATTTGATTGGGTACTCAAATTACGGCAACATAATACCAAAATGTCAATTATGTCAACATAAAAAACCCCATAAAATGCATAATTTCAAAGCATTTCAATTATTATTTTATTAATTATTTATTAAAAAAAAAACTGTTTTTCTTTTTAGTTTTCTTTTAGTTGAACTAATACCTTTCAAGCTACACATAAATGCTATCAATGTCAACACCCAAAAAATATAAAAAATAATAAATAGTAAAATAGTATATTTAATATTCAACAATACGTATTTTAAGGTTTGGCTATTTTTTATAGACAAATTTTAATGGACTAACCCCAAAAATTTTAACTGATTTATAATTGAATATTTTTGTTAAACTTAAACTAAAGCTACTTAATTATTTAAATATAATATTGAATATTATTTCTTTCAAGATAATAAATTTTCAAAAATATTTTTATCTGTCGGGGATAATATCTACAGAGACTTACCAAATCAAACATTTAATTAATCAGCAAATACGCAAAAATGTAAATGTAATTAAATGGAAAAAAAAACTCAATCCATTCCTAAAATCTATAAAATAAAATGTGAACAAAACAAAATATTCTCTCATAAGAAAGTAAACTACAAATTTGTAATATGTGTGAAAAAATAAGAATTTGAAATCATCTGGAATGGAATATAGATTATTCAATTTCTTAAATGTTTTAGATGTACTATGTATAAGTTAAATAAAAAATATATAAATATATATAAAATCTACAATACCCCAAAATGCCAACAGTTTTTCACTTGGTTCATTGGGAAAAAAAACTAATTATAATGATTATAATATATTTAAACATTTTTGAATGTATTGTAGCAATATGTAGGGAGCAATATACAATTGCAGTTTATTCCAATAAGTTTGATAGGTGGAGCGCATCATCGTGTGTGTTGGGTTTTCTGTGTTCCAAACTTTATAAAAATATTATTTTTACTTAATTTAAATCGACAAATTTAACAGCTAAAATTTAAATTTAAAAAAATAATATCATATATTGCTTAATTAGTTGTATTATTTTTTATTATTGGAAGTTTTTCTTTTATCATTTATTATTATTTTTTTTTTTTTTAATTTGTTGCATTTTAGCACTTGAGTGTGTGAATTTTTGAGGAACTCAAGTAATTATCTGTTCTGCTTCCATATAGTATTCTATTAAATGCTATTCGTCTTCCTCTTTATCTTTGCGATGCGATTTCTTTTTATCGCTTCGACTGGAGGACACTGAGGAGCTGCTCTGTTTGCTGCTACGATCGCTACGATCCTTTTCGCGTGATTTTGATTTCCGACGACTCGATTTGTCGCGTGATCGTGAGCGACCATCTCGTCGTGAACTTTCCTTCTCTTTATCTTTAGAATCCTTTTCCTTCTCTTTATCTTTGTCCTTCTCTTTGTCCTTGTCCTTATCTTTATCACGCGAACGTTCCTTTTCCCGATTACTACGATCCCGATCACGATCCTTATGATCACGTTCCTTACGCTTCTCATCCTTCAGCATATGCAGATAATCCTCAAAATATTCCTCACGATAGGCCGAATCCAAGGCTCGATATCTCGGATCCGTTTCGAATTTTTTCTTAACATCGTACCAGCGTGTATGGCGCTCAATGTCGTGCCTCTCACGCAGCATGTCCACAAAATCTTTCCGTAGCTATAAAATCAAAAAACATAAATTATTTATTGGATGGGGTTGATAGCCGACTTGTGCCTAACTTTACCTGTTCTTTTTTCAATTGTTTGTCTTTATCACGACGCCGCCGCTCGCGCTCATCATCATAGCCATCGGATCTGCGATCTGAGGTCGATGATGTTGGTACATTACTATTATTACTATTACCGCCCATTGGCATTCGCTGCTGTGGTCCCATATCTACAATAGAGCATGAAGAATTCTCTTTATTTTTTCGCTTTCTCTTAGGATCTTTTGACACTTACTTATATTGTGGGGCATACGCATCATACCTGGTGGTGGACCCATGCCTAGAGTAAACAAAAAAAGGGTTAATATTTGTTGGAGCTATAAAAATGATTAAGATCTGACAGCTTACCCATATTATGTGGCATGCGCATATTGGGTGGCATCATGCCAGGTGGGGCATGTTGTCCACGTAGTTGTGACGGCGGCGGACCACCCATTTGCGGTGGCGGCACATTCATTTGTGGCGGCATGCCCGGCGGACCACCTAACTGCGTCGGCGGCTGATGGTGGGGAGCCGCAGGTCCAGGTGTTAGCTCCTTGATGCCAGTGGGCACCCAGCCGGGATTATCATTGCCCCACTGGGACTCTTGTGTCGGCTCGTAACCATAATCGAAAGGTTCGGGCTCATGGAAAAAGGGTTCATCAGATGCACCGGGAGGTGGAAAATTTGGTGCCATGGGACCCAAGCCACTTCGCGAATATTCTCGACATTCGGCTGTCATTACTTGTATAGCATTCTCTTTAACACCTCCTCCACCACCGCCGCCGCCACCACCACCACCTCCACCACCGCCACCGCCACCGCCGCCACCACCACCACTGCCACCACCAGTTGTGGAAATGGGACGTGAAGGTCGTGGCATCATGCCCATTCCAGGACGCGTCTGATGCGGCATCATGCCCGGTGGCATGCCAGGTGGCGGCATCTGCATGGGTCCATCATTTAGGCCAATGATAGATTGCTGCTGATGATGATGCAATGACGCAATGGGTCCACCACCCATGCCACTGCCACTGCTGTTATTAATATTGTTATTGTTGCCAGTGCTGCCATCGGGCATGACGGCCGCATTCTGTTGTAAATTCTGCGTGAGACTGGCCAAGCCCACGCCGCTCTCGACAACTCGAAAACGTTTCTGGCGTTCGCAATAAGCACGCCAGGTCTCCTCATTAAAGCCATAATTGAAGTAATCCGTAATATCAGCACCTGGTTTTCGCCACGGCTTCTCCTCTAGCGAATCAATGCTGAACTCATGCACGGCCACGCCATTGATGGTGCCAGCGCCCTCGAAATCCTCGATACTAAATTTACCAGCCTGTGTTGTTGGCTTGGCCTTGTCCGCTGATGCGCCGGCCAATAAATTGGGACGTTGTTTAATATTGTACGTACTGGGCGCTGATTTAATATCACCAATGACCACATTAATGTCATCATCGGAATCATCATCATCATCGTCTTCAGAACCTGAATGCATTCCGGTGCGCTCTTTACGCGTTACCGTCGCTCCACCACTTCCACCCTCTGTCATATCCTTCATGTCTTCATCCTCAGCCCCCGGAGATCTTTGCGCATCAGCAGCTGTGCCAGAGGACGCCAATCCTCTGGCATTGCTGCTATCCGTTGTGTCCGGCAGGGCCTCTTCATCTTCTTCCATCTCCTCGGCTGGATCCTCAAATTCCCCATATTCGATCAGTTCCTCTTTGGGGAATATGGGCATGGCAGATGCACCGGGCTTTTCGCCGGTCACCGCTGCCAGCGCCTCGTGCTCCGCATCTAAGGCATTGTTGTTGTTGTTCGTTGTATTCGTGCTGCCATTTGATATTTCGTTGGTGGTGGAATCAGGATTTGAGGTGCCATACAGCCAGCTATCCTCATTGGCATCGTCTGCCATATTTTGTATTTATTTGATTTTCGCTTAACACGCGTTTATATTATACAAATTTTTGCTGTACCCCGCACAGCGAATACAAGTAAACAGTGTTTATTTGACTATGATGGCATTTTATTTGACATTTTTCGTTCGTATGGGTTTTGGTCACACTGCTTGTCGACAGAAAAAAGAAGTAATTTTGTTCCATTGCCAGAACGTTTCACATGTTCAAAATGAAACTTAACGAAACCAGCTGCTACTTTGGCGCGCATTTTCAAATCTTTATATTGTGTTTATTTTTATTGACTATTAAATATGTTTTTGCTTTCTGATACTTATACAAATATATTATTTATTGGCTATAAAGTATTTTCCAACTGTCTGACTACAAAGTAGCTGCATTCCATTGCGAAAACATGAAACTGAACGAAACAGCTGTTTACTTACGCGCGCAATTTAAATTTAATAAAATCAAATAAAATTTTATATTTAATATGTTTATTGTATATTTCTTGCACTCAAAGTGTTTTTAGTATATCCCGAACAACATTACGAAACATACAAGATAAGGCACAATCATAACGTCTTAAACACAATTGACGTAATCCCAGCAAAAGTTGTCCAAAACGCAACCAATGCGAACGTTGCAGTGTATATCGTGCCAAGGAGCAGAGAGCACCATTAGCATGCGTCTCCAAGATTAATGCATAATCAGCATTTAAGGCTAATTCTGTAATTGCAAAAAATTAATTAAAATAATTTTCATAACTAAAGGTTATCACAAATGCAAGAGCGTTAGCCTGAAATTCAAAATTATTCTGTTACTAAAAAACAGAAAAATTTTAACTTATATTAACAGACATCCAGCTGGGGAATGTTACGAGATAAATGCATCATTTTCCTTAAAGCATCCAACTTAATCAAAATATAATTAAAAATAAAATTAAATAAATTGAAAATTCTTTTTCATTTTTTATTATTAACATTTCAATGTCAACTCAATTTATTGTTAAATTGGGTGCAATAACAACATTTGCTGTTGCAAAAATACAGGTGCCAAGTAAATAGGATTATATAGATATGTATATCAAGCGTAGTGATTATCTGCACTCGTAATACTTAAGTTGAGGAGTTCCTTCATCTAAGGCTTAAAGACCTTTAATATTTTATATTTTATGTAAATATTATAAAGTAAAATTCTTTATGTTTTCATTTAAATATTTTCAAAGCAAAATATTCAATCAAAAGGCACTTGAAGGCAAAACACCTTAATTAAGTTGTGTTAAAGCTAATTGTCATTTATCGTCGTCATCATTATCATCAACATCAACATCTCAGGTAAAATGAGATTTTTTTGTGCTTCTTTCTGTGTGCTTAGCTTAGCTTTTGTGATTTTTGTGATATATTTTCTGGATTCTCAATAAATCAGATTAAAGTTTAATAGGTTGGACGGAATACATTGCGTTGCGATAACACTGAATCGGGACGGTTCAGTTCCATAGCCAATTTGTATCCTAGTTCTGGACGACGATCACGTCCTTCAGCCATTGCCTTAACATCTTTGGTATGCACAATGACACCATCGCTAGTAACCACTTGCTCCTTGGTATGCTCAATATCATGGACATCTGTGCCGCGACAGCAGTCATCGATAAGGATGGTACGATAACCAGCCGATAGGGCATCCACAGCTGTAGCACCCACGCACACATCATAGGCCAGACCACATACATAGATATCTGTGGTGCCCTTCATCTTCAGCTGTGCATTTAGTGTGGTATCCGATAGCTTCTTGTTATCCCAAAATACAGAATATGAATCTATTTCGGGATTGGTGCCCTTGTACACCTTAATACCATGATCCACCACCTTCAGATCCTTGTGCAGCTCAGCGCCCCACGAATCCTGCACACAATGGCGAGGCCATAGGCGCTGCTTCATCGGCTGCGGTCCAGCAAAGATGACCGTATCAAAAACCTTTGCAGAATCTGCATCCAGCGCAGATGCTTCATCCATGGGACGCATTTTGATATTATCAATAAATGAGACATGATTACTTGGATGCCAGTCCAGCGAATAGAATACTGCATCAAAGTCCACCGTATCCAGGAGCTTATTAATTGGCTCCAATATCTCATATCCTTGCTGCTGTGCACTGCAATTGCTGATGTCCAAGGATCCACTTATGAAATCATTTTGTACATCAACAATTAGAAACGCATTCACCGGACGCACAATCGTTTTAATCCATTGATTCCAACAAAATTTAAACTCCTCTCGATCAATGAAGCCATCGCTGTTCTTATCAAACACTCCAAAGATTTCCTGTAGACGTTCATGGGGCACATCATAGATATGACCGCGGTCGTTGCGAAACAGGGCACGGCAAATAATCTTAAATTCATCTAGATTTAATCTATCATCGCCATCCTTATCGAATGACGTAAAGCAGGCGTCCATTGCTAAGCCGTTGGAACAATCGATTGGAATGAAGTCGTCCATAACGTTGCCAGACTTTACAAATTTTGTTTATGGTAATTGCCACTTAACGAGTCACGCTGCAAGCTAAACACACACCGTTCCACGAACTACTAAAAAAAAGCTCTCGTAAAAAAAAACAAACAAACAACCAAAAAGCTCTGTTGCCTTTACTCACAAGAACGAACAATCTAAATAAAATGATTATTTATCGGCGTTATAAATTATTTAGATTATTTATTAGATTTCAATCGTATCTTTTGTTATTATTTATTATTTGTTGTTTATTTGCACAAATTGTATTCAATGTGACCCGCTCAACCGGAACAGAACAGCGACAAACCCCTAAATGGTGCGTCCGTCGCCAATGACAACTCTGAGAGAACTGTTCAATATAAACAACTCACGCAAAAAGAGAGAGTTGCGTAATTCGAGAATCTTTTTTTTTTTTTGGTATTTTTTACTCTCTAATCTTAAGCTTTTGTTTTACTTGTTGAATATGTATATTGTTTAAGCTCCTAATTATCCAAAAACAAAAGAAGTTTTTGTTGAATGTTGATTTTGTTTTGTATTTTACTGAATTCAGAACAAAAAAAAACGATTTCAGTCTAATTGGATTTGTGAATGCTATTTAAGAGGTATTACGTAGTCAAAACATATTACACAATGTGTGGAAAGTTTGATAAATATAAAACTCAGAGCGGAAACAGAGACTGATCTTAATGTATACAAAAGGAAATATAAAATTAAAGTTAGAGAGGCTTTCTTCAATTGACCGAAGTTATGTCAACCGATCGATTCCTATGGCAGCCATTTGAAATAGAGCTCCGATTCGGCAAAAGAAGGGAATGTACCAAATGTCATCCCACGGACAGACGTTTAGAACGACTTAACTCGTCTTCCTGATCACAAATATATATACTTTATGGGGTCGGAGATGCTTTTTTCGATGCGTTACACACAAAATAATAAGAACTCTAGCGAGGATATAAAAAATAAGTAACTGCCCAGAGAACGCTGGGAGCGCTCACTATGCTCAAACACACTCCTAACAAAAATATATTATTAATTTTTCAATTATTTCACCAACCTTTGCGACACAGAATCAACGTCTCTAGATAGTTGAGCTCCATGACATCCGCACGCAACTGTTGCGCCCCAGAGAGTAGCAGCTTCAGCTCTACATCGCCACAGCTATCGATCATGGCACTAATGTCCAAGGTCCAGTGCGAGGCACGCAATATGAAGCATTCGCTCCAGACTGACTGCAATATGGCATCCTGTTGTGCACGCTCCAGCAGACGGAACTGTTCGTTGAGCTTCGCCTGACGCAGGCACGTGACCAAAATTTGGGCCAAAATCTGAAAATGCAATGGATGAGCCGGTGTGGGTGACACCGGCGCCATTGGTGGAGTGCTCGCAATCAAATGACGTCGATTTGGATTAGAATTTTGCAATTGAATTTGATTTTGTGCCTGTTGACTGCGTGGACCACGCTCCTCCTGTACTGCAGCAACATTCATGCCAACGGCAAGACAACGCTGAAAGCGACAATATGGACACCAATTGCGACGTGCCTTGTCCACAATACAATTGCCCTTGATGGTAATGCAGGCATAGTGATTACCCTTGCGGACACTGCGCTTAAAGAAACAGGAGCAACCATCACAGCAGGAGACGCCATAATGCTTGCCAGAGCTCTGATCTCCACACACCTGGCACGCATTATATATGGCAGAGACAAGCGACATGAATATCCGACAAATTTAACTAAAGGACTAACCTTTGGGATTCAGTTCCTTACTGGTTTTATAAGGAATCTGCTCTGTATAATAAATATATGTATGTATGCCATTGGAGGACACTTCAACACTTTATGTGCATTGTGTTTTAACGTGATTTGTGTTTTTTTTTTATATCGCATATATATTTATTTAGCACTATCCTTCTTATAGGAAACGGTGCTTCCCCTTGCGCCAAATACCTTTACGAATAGAGGCGTTCCCGCAACATGTCAAAAGTGACAATCATCGGCATGAGCTAACAATTTGTAAACAATTATTGTTTTGCTCTATGATTGGTCCGTGTCGTCGTCCACTGGAAGTGTCAGTGCTAAGTGCTTCAAACTGACATTCTATGTAAATACTAATAATAAATAAAAAATACACAAAAAAAAAAAAATATAGAATTAGAAGGAGCGTCGCAATTAGGGGTTGATAACCTCACCCAATCATTGTCAGTTTTTGGAAGTCGCCTCTTTAAATTTAAATTATTGCACTAACAAAAATGACTGATTTTAATTAAAAACTAGCAATTAACTTATAAAACTTAAGCCTTAATAAATTAAACAAATTTTATAAAATAATAAATTAACTTTTCTGTATTATTTTATATAGTATTTGCTGTTTTGTTTTAAATAAATACCAAAACAAAAAACGTTAAATTAAATTCAAAAACTAATTGCAAATTGATCGAATCAATTTATTTAGACTATCGATTTATCGATAGCACAGCAACAACGCTTTATTTGCATATCGCTCTTTTATTTATTGTATATATTCAATAAAAAAACAACAACACATATACATAAAGAGCAAAAAAAAACAATTATTTTTAACAATAACTATAATAATATTTATTTTAATTAACATAGTTTCTTTTTTTTTCGAACGATAACAAAGCGAAATACAGTGGAATTGAAACAAGCGCTCTGTTAATAACATACAGAGCAAACTGTATGGAAAAAAAGAAAATCGACAAATTCTGGCATATTCGTACATACGAAATACGGTCACACCATTTACATGTGTCATGTTTTTTTGTATTTATTACAAGAAACGTTAATTAAAAGTAATATGTAAGCTTTATTATTGTAAATAAGCGGCACAAACGCGCGCATTGTCGCCCAAACGGTTTAAACTAAACATCGTTGCAAAGAAATATTCAACAAAATACGTTGGTTCGTTTGGCGTTTTTTTTTGGCTTTTGCATCGCCTGCTGCTGCTGCTACTGCTGCTGTCGGCCATTAAATTAATTGTTGTTGCTGCTGTATATGAATATTACAAATACAAAATAATGAGTGAAAACGAGTGAAAAGAAAAGCGCTAATGCATTATTGAAGAAAAATAGGCGCAGTGCAGTGTAAAACGAGTGGAATTTTCATTTTGGAGTCGCAAACATTTTTTTTTTGATTTTGTCGTCAACATTTATACGTACCGCATACAGGGTGTTTGCAGCAGAGTACCTGCAGTGAGTTATTGTTGTTGTTGTTATTGCTATTTCATTCATTCATAAAAAAAATGGCAGGCTGTGTGCGTGTGTGTGTGTGTTTGAAATTCCAATTGGAGGCACTCCAATACAGAGGCAGCTGTTTAAACACACACACACACACATGTAAATTGATTTTTCCAAGATTACGTTTTTGGGGGAAAACTGTTCAAGTGGTTTTTTTCTCATACTTTTTTTATTTTGGATTATATGAGATTAACGCAATGCAGTTGCCTTTGCTGCTCCATTTCCATTCTGTGATAAAAATAAATCGGTTGTAAGTGAGAGCGGAGCGCATAAACAGATGAAACAACAACAAAAATGTCAACAAGCGTGCATACAGGGTGACCTAAACAAACCCCTACCCGAACCCCAATCCCCAGCCCTAGACGCACGTGCAGTGTGAAGCGCCAGCAATGCAAACACACTAGAATATCAACAAGAACAAGCGAAACGTGCCAAACCAAAAGAAAATAAATACATTTAAACACATGCACATACATACATATGTACTTATATATATTTTTTGTTATAATTATTATAATGCTAGACTGGCCACACTTTGCAGTCAATTTGACACTTAACGGTTAGCTGACTCTTTAATAACGGCACAAACGTACACACACACAAAATACACATAAAATGCGAACCAAACTACCCACCTAACCACCCACCCATCTCTCTCAAACCCATACCGGGCACAGGTAATACGTAAAATGTAAAACGGAAAGCAAAGCGCCAACTTGCAACTGAATGGAAAAAAGAAAGAAATAAAATGAAGAAGAAGAAAAATAGTATATAAAAGAGACATTTCCGCCCGGTAGGCAAACAAACAAAACCAAAATAGACAACAACACACAGTGGTACAAAATCATACATTTGACAAAAATAAAAATTTAATTTTAAATTAATAATTAATAATTAATATAAAATCAAAGCAAAAGTTATTGGCGCCCATTAGGACTGAATCAATAGAAAACCAGAATAGACATGAATCTCGGGTCGTATTCGTTTAATAAATAATAAAAAAGGTTAATGTGTGAAACGCATATTTTATATGAAAATAAGTTTTGTTATTTAATTTTAAGCTTATTTCAATATTCTTAAGATCATTCACCCTTAATTTACAATCAGTCTGCATAAGTTTTTTTTTTTTTAAATAAATTTTGTTTTAATTTTTAAATAGAACATGTTATGTGCATAGTATAATTTTTATTTGATATAGAAATATTTTTTTAAGATATAATACATCAAAGAAAAACAGGCATTCTTTTTGAAGACGGTCCAATTTACTTAAAATTCCTATTATATACTTAGTATATGGAAATTTACAAAAGCAGTCTTCTCTTCATTGGCACAGTGTAATCAGTCTTCTTGTCAAAAAAGTTGCGTGAGCTCGTATGACAACACTAACCTCAGGAAACCCTTAGATTCTTTCTTAGGATGTCTTCGGAGATTGTCTATAGAATCTTCGTTAGAGTAACTCTGATATTATATTAGTAGCGCATATTTCCATATGGAAAATTATCGCTTTACAGGATAGAAGAGTTCCCTAACCAATAAAATTCCCAACGTTTATTGTAAGAGTTTTTATATTTTCAATTTTATTTATGAAAGCCCTCTGTGACCTTGTTGTCTATTAGTTTAGCCCAACAGGGCGCTGCAACAAACTTTTAAGTTAGCTTCATAATCACAATAATACAGCAATGGCGTTAGCTTCTTCCAGGTCTCTTGCCCAGGGAGATCAGGTCCCTTGGATGGCGCCTGTTCAGTCTGCTTTCTGGGAAGTTCACTCTAGTCAGACCCCAAGTAAAATTCCCAAAGGCATTTGTGAGATTGAAACTTAGCATAATATAGAAAAGTAATATTTTTAATTCAAAGGTTTCAATGTTGTTCCACTATGCGTCTCTGACATCCTTTTTCTTTACTCTTCCCTTTTCGCGCCCCCCTCTCAGTCTCTCTGTGTATGTGTGCGTGTTCTGTTTGCGACTTCTCAGTGCTTGCTGACAGTGCACTCAATGCACTCTTGCAGTTGATATTGTTGTTGTTTTTATTGCACCATGCACCTATCCATACATACGTATGTACATATGTACATACAAGTGTGTACATACATATGTACGCTCAGCCCACTTGAGCAGGCACAGTGGTATATGTACATACATGTATAATGTTGGAAAAGGAAGGGAACTGGTCGTCTGACAATTTTCTATATACACTAATCTAAATGCCGCAAGTGTTGTTGAGTTTCCTGTGCCGCTGTCGCTCATTAGGGAATAATTTGCATTAGCTGCGTTGCAGTATAAAAACATGACACACAATATACACATACATACATATATATGCAGACATTATGTACTTACATTTATATGTACATATGTATACAAGTTATATCGATTTTACTTGAACTTCAGCAACAACACCAAGAAATACACACATAAAACTTAACCCAATTCTTGGCGCCCACTCGCCGCCGCACTTGGAAAATGTTTGGGAGTTGTTGCAGGAAAACGTTTGGGGAAGCGGCAAAAGCAATTTTGTACCTATCGACAATGTTCGTCATCACTGGGCAGACGGCCAAACAAACATATTCGTTTCAAAGAACAAAAAGCAAAGAGAACAAAAAAATCTTTTTTTTTTTTTTTTTGCTGTTTGTCTATATTTTTCACACCCATAACCCATCCCTCCTCACATAATGCATTGTTGTTGTTATGCCGGCGCTGGCGCTGTTGCTGCTGCTGTTGCTGTTATTGTTATTGTTGCTGCATTGACTTTTGACGCCTGACGTTGATAAATGAATCATAAAAGCAGCGCAGTCAGCGCCACCGGCAAAAACACAAAAAGAGAAACAGAGAGAAAACAAAAATAGAGAGACGTGAGAGAAGAGACATAGTTGGGGTGTCATATGTTTTTTTATTGCTATTGCTGTTGCTGTTGCTGCTACCCACGCGCAATAATCTATTTTATATAATTTTTTTCTTTTTGAAATTCAAATTTGAAACGTTTCATTTTACTACATATGTATGTATGTCCATACATACGTCCTAATCGATAACAAGAGCTGTTATCGCACACTGTAAATGTTGTCCATTTGTTTCTTTTGATTATACCCTCTATTCATGTTAAAAGCTTTTAAAAAAAATAGGGTATAAACTATGTTGTATGTAACATGCAAAAATAGGCATCTTTGACACCTTGATCAAAGTCAATAACCGAGTCGTTAGCCTTGTTGAAGGGCGTAGCCAGAACTCTGTTAATAGTGAGGCATGTTAGTTAACATTTTAATGTTCAGTTTTAAATTAATTTAATTTTATTGTAATTTGATGGCTTTTACTATGGTTAACTTTTTAATATTGTTTATGTTTCATTCTCGTTTCTTGGCTCGTTTATATTTAAATTTAAAGGGAATAGTTCAAATCTTTACAAGAAGAAATAAGTTCAGGAATAAGAGGAATATATTGGGTGATTTATTCATTATGTATCGTCAGTCTGTCTCTCTCTCTTTCTAATAATTATTACCGACAATTAAATTTTTTGAAACAAATATAATTGCAGTCATATAACCAATAGTTCAGACGTTATATGAAATACGTTGCTCAAGTTGCATTGATTCACTCATTATTTCATAATTTTAGAAACAGGCAGGGTATCTTTGAATCGAGAATAGATCGTTCTTACATATTCTTTTTATGTTGTGCTACCCACACGATCATTCGTTCGTTCGTTCGTTCGTTTGTTTGTGCTCTCACTCTCAATTTCTTTTGCGTGTGTGTGTGTGTGTGTGTGTGTGCGCGCGTAGTATTGTAGTATTGGTAAGAAAGTAGTTTTCTCCCGCTGTCGGGCAGTGGCAGTGACACTCAAAGCAAGTCCGAGCAGCGCAACAGCCCGAGTCGGTCATCGGTTGTCGGTCGGCCCATATTGATATTAATTGTTGCTATTGTTTGTTGTTCTTGTTCCTATACATATAAATTGAGTGGGTGTCTTTTTTAACCGTTTTAAAAAACAAACACAAACACAAAATGTTGTGCCAAAAAAACCAAAAAAAAATTATTTAAAAAATTGAGATCAACGAATTTCTTTTAAAGTGATTTTGCAGATAATTATTAAAAATAAATACTGAAAAAAAAAAAATAATACAAAAAAATCACAAGTCGCGATCTTCTTATACATAATGCTATATATTATTGTGATATTTGATATATAATATATACGACTTACAGACAGTTCTGCTGATTTTATTTTATTATTATGACAAAGAACAAAATAAAATCAACAACAACAAATATATATGTATATAAATAACGCAGAAATCAAGTTAGATAAGCATTATTATAGATAAAACCCAGCCCCTGCTCTTGATATGACGCATGCTCCATTTGATTCATGAAATCATTTAGTTAACATTTAATGCATTTATAAAAATATATTTTTCTTTTCTGCTTGCAGCTGTTTTGCTATCAATATTTTGGTGTTTTTGTTTTTGTTATTTTTTTATTGAACGGAAGCCAGGCAGCACGTAAGCAGAACAGATGTCCAGCGAGGAGGATAAACCACCGGCACCGCCAGTGCGTCTAACCAGTAATCGTGGCGGTATTGGCATTGAACGTGTACCCATCCCCGGCAGTGGCAACATCGGCATTGGCGGTGGCAGCAGCAGTGGTGATGCACCTTCAGTTGATATGCGTCCATTGCCAAAAGGTAAGTGTGTTCAGTATGTGGACAGCATTGGTACGCTCAACATTGTTTTACTATTTATTACCTATTAAAGAGCCCGACGATGCGGATCGCAAAAAGAAGACGCTTAAGAACAAAATCAAAGGCTCAAAGCCATCGCATACGGACTCCAAGCCAAATATATCATATCCCACTAATTTTGAGCATACTGTGCATGTGGGATTTGATGCAGTCACCGGTGAATTCACGGTGAGTTCCTGCCGGATTACCTGTTTATATACATTGAGATACATTACTGTGTGCTTGCTTCTTGGCCTCGCAATCATTTTGTTTTATGGCATAAAAAAAGGCGGCGTATTTTAATTTCAATTGCCAATCTCTTGTGTTTTATGATAAAGCTTAAAGGCTCCGATTACAGAATACACAACATACATACAATACATTAGTCAAAACACATATACAAACATATACATACATATGTACATGTATAAAGAAAACCTTCAGGTAACACGAAACAAGTTCAGACAAATGTCTTTTAATTGTGATTTGTGATTTTAATAACAATTTTAAAAGAGTTTAAATAATATTTTTAAAGGCAGAACCTTTATTTATTTCTTTGTCATATAAAGCTTAAAACTAGAAGGGTAATGAGTGCTTAATTAGCTTTGAAAGCTTAAAAAAGCTTTGAATATAATCTCTATTTGAAGCCAAGAAACTGAGACTTTAAGCACAGTAAGCTAAAAGCTAATGCATTGATCTTTAAAGCTTTAAAGATCCGTTTAGGATTAAAACTTGACTTTAGAAGCTTTATAATTAAACCATAGAGCTTTTAGTCCAATGTATTATTACTGATGTATTCTATTAATATACTAAAGATGTCTGTGATTAATTCCCGCTAAAAGCTTTCAATTCCAGGAAATCTTTTAATAAAATTGCCAAGCATAAATAATAATAGCATCCTCAAGCATTCTTTGCCTTTTTTTTTTAAAGCTACGTAAAGATTTGGTAGCATTTTCAAAGCATTATCGTTCATTCATATTGAAATTAAGCGCATTGTTTTCTTATTGTTGCCCAAATTTAAATAAAATAGTTTATGTTTCTCTATCGCGATATACTCTATATATCAATTTCGTATTCATTATTATTTCAAGCTGCCAATGAAAGTAAGTAAACACCACGTCTAAGCCAATGGAACTTGCCTTCATTAGTTCTTTATAAAAAATAAAAAAATTTAAAAAAAATCTAAAATTCCAATCATCTGTTGTAAAATTCTGTGTGTGTTCCCATTTCTTTATTTTTGTGATTGGCTCTACCATAGTGCACTTTGTATCAAGATTTTCTCCTTAAATGTGTCTCTCGTCTATACTTACAACAACATAATACTATAACTACACAACACATTTAACTTTTACCAATGGCTGAGCTAAGCTTCTAGTCGCTGGAAATCTCCAATTAATCGTAGCTATCAAAAATCTAAATCTATATCCAATCCACTCCACACCTTATCTTGCTGCTTAAGTTTCGTCTGTATGCTCACTTTAGCTGAGTACCTTTTTAAGTGTTTGGTTATGATATGATTTGAGCTAATTTATATATCTACATTTTACAGGGTATGCCAGAGGCATGGGCGCGTCTCTTGATGAACTCCAACATCAGCAAACAGGAGCAAAAGAAGAATCCGCAAGCTGTGCTCGATGTGCTCAAATGGTTTGATAATACAACCAAACAGAGGCCAAGTTCCAAATATATGACAAATGCCATAACAACGCATTCAGGTTGGTTCATATCCGTCTATTTTTAATATTCTCTAATCAATTTCATCTTTGATCTTAGGTTCTTCGCTCAGCCGCGTCAGCAGCAGTAGTCCTAGTAGCACGCCCACAGACTCGGAGCTGCATGGCTCAAATAGTGGTGGCAATTTAATTGGTGTGCAGCTAGGGAGCATGACACTAGGGCCCAATGCCAATAATGTATCGGCAGCCGGTCAATTGCTAACCAGTCATTACCAACAACAGCAGCAACATTTGCTACAGCAGCAACATTTGCACCATCAGCAACAGCAGCAGCATCAACAACAGCAGCAGCTGCACCAACACCAGCATCATCATCATCACATGGGCATAAGTCAATCGCATTCTTATAATTTTGTTGGTCACACTGCCTCATCATCTACATCGCAACATTCATCTGCCAATGAGGACGATATGCTGGGAACGGCGCCGCAACAGCCACCACCACCACCAGTTGCATCCCGACCCGAACGTACGAAGTCCATTTATACGCGACCCATTGATGAACTACATCTAACGACTATGCCAGCGGCGCCAGCGACTACGCCCACAACACCACTGCATAATCATAAAGTGACGTCGGCGTCAACACCTTTACTGCTCAACAATGCCACAACAACGCTGGACAAGAATAAGAACAATGAACGTAAGTCTTATTTCTGGGTCTTAAGAAGGAACATTTCTGTTTTTATTTTTGTATTAATGTGTGCGCAGCTGTGAAAGTCCTTGTCGATAGGAAAGCCTTAATCAAATCAAATTTGAATTCGAATAATAAAAGAAAACGAATTCCGTTCAAAAACATTCAGAAAAAAAAAAACAAATTTGTATATTTTAGAAAAATCAAAACTATAAAACTTTTTTAATTGAATCAAAGTTAAAAAATAAAAAAAAAAATACTTTTTATTTAGTCATTTACTTTTTTTGATTAATTTATCAAGAAACAATAACAAGCCAAGTTCGAAGTCTGACTAATTCTCATTAGTTGAAAAATTAATGAAATCATCAAAAATCATATTTGAAGATTTTTGGTTCAAGTTGTTTCAAAAACTAGTCTTGATTCAATCTCTCTTAAAATAACTCTTATACTCGTAGTAGTTTAATGTATTTTTCTTTGAATTTTAAATATTCTGCAAGGGCATTCACGATTAGATGCGAAACTGCTTTCGGTTTGTTGTTCTTTTTAGTTTTAAAAACTAATACTAGTAATGTGTGTTAATGCTAATTGTATTTTGTTATTTGTATTGCTTCTGTGTTCTGTTTTGTACTGTTTTTGAAAAATTTTGCTGCTTTAACTACGTTTGCAACTGAAACATCAGCAACAACAACCACAACAGAGAGCTCAACAGGAGCGACAGCAACAGCATCATCATCTGTAGCAGCAAAAATCGCAACAACATCAGCAGCAGCAGCAACAACAACAGAAACAGATACAACAACAGCTCGCATTTTGTCTGCTATACCAAATGCTAATACTAGTTATCCTACTACTACTACTACTAACCGTATCACTGCTATTGCTGCTCCTTGCACAGATGAGCGAGAGCTTCTCGATTGCAATGCTGTTGCAGCAGAGGCAGCAATATTAACAACAACAACAACGACTAATCACCATTCTTCTGCTTCCTCCTTTTCATCGTTCCCCTCGTTTCATGATGATGCAACGGCGCCGCTTTGTATCAACGCCTTGCCCTCAATACACTGTTCAACGCCAACGTCTTCCGTACACAATTCAATTGTTGTGCCCACACCGATGCCCGCGATGCCCACAATAACGATGATTACAACAACACCTGCAACACCTGCCACAACAGCCGCTTATGTGTGCTATGATCCGACAACCGATAACTCCAATGCCTCAGCATTAGCAGCAACGCCCGCTGCAGGAACACAGATAGCTGTGCCGCAGCAGGCAGCGATTGCCACAGCGGCAACAGCAACAACAACAACAGCAGCAACAACACGAGCCGCCAATGCCAAGAAGAAGAAAATGTCAGATGAAGAAATATTGGAAAAACTGCGCACCATTGTCTCGGTTGGTGATCCAAATCGCAAATATACCAAAATGGAGAAAATTGGCCAAGGTGCATCGGGTATTGTCTATACGGCAATTGAATCCTCTACGGGTATGGAGGTGGCCATTAAACAAATGAACTTGTCGCAACAGCCCAAAAAGGAACTCATTATCAATGAAATTCTGGTCATGCGAGAAAACAAACATCCCAATGTTGTCAACTACTTGGATAGCTATTTGGTATCGGAAGAACTCTGGGTAGTTATGGAATATCTGCCTGGTGGCTCCCTCACCGATGTTGTTACCGAGACCTGCATGGATGAGGGACAAATTGCGGCCGTTTGTCGTGAGGTGCTGCAAGCTCTTGAGTTTCTGCATGCCAATCAGGTAATTCATCGGGATATCAAAAGTGATAATATACTGCTTGGTCTGGATGGGTCCGTCAAGCTGACTGATTTTGGTTTTTGTGCGCAAATTTCACCCGAACAATCTAAACGTACAACAATGGTGGGCACACCCTATTGGATGGCCCCAGAGGTCGTTACCCGCAAGCAATATGGACCTAAGGTAAGTTAAAACAGATTTCTTAATGGATTTGCAATTGATTATTAATAATTAATTTCAGGTGGATTTATGGTCATTAGGCATTATGGCCATTGAAATGGTTGAGGGTGAGCCACCATATTTAAATGAAAATCCGCTAAAAGCCTTGTACCTCATTGCCACAAATGGCAAGCCAGAGATTAAAGAAAAAGACAAATTAACAGCAGCATTTCAAGATTTTCTAGATCAATGTCTTGAAGTTGAAGTGGAAAGGCGTGCCAGCGCTATGGATCTGCTAAAAGTCTGTACAATTTCAATGAAAATATTAAACAAATTTTGATTAATTTTTTTTTTTTAACATTTATAGCATCCGTTCCTGAAATTAGCGCGTCCATTGGCTAGCTTGACTCCTTTGATTATGGCCGCTAAGGAAGCGACAAAGGGCAACTGATTGACAACCAAGAAACAGCAGCTTATTTAACCATTACTAATGAATTACTATTATAAAAAGCAGCAACAGCAACAACAAGAACAGCAACAACAACAATAACAATAGAAAGTTTAATATTTATGCGTATAAATGAACAGATGATAAATGATTTAGTGATTATGATTATTTATATAACCATATTTATATATATACATACACACATATATACTTATTATATACATTATTAACTATTCTAAAAAACATAAACAAAATTCAATGAAAACAACAACAACAACACGTAGTTTAATTAAGTAAGAAAAAAAATTTTGTTTAATTGATAAAACAATCTTTTTCATATATTTTTCTCTGCAAAAATGACGAATTGTTTATCAATAAATTATGATTGTAACAATTTTGCTATTAATTTGTTATACCAAATTATGAGACATTTCAAATGTCTTTGGAATTTATTATTATTTTAAAATTTTGATGATAATTTCAACACAAACTATATTGGCATTTAAATTTATACATTAAACAAAACAAAAATTATAATAAATTATATTATAAACATTGTATAAAGTTAAAGGCATCATTATCATTTATATTTTATAATTAGTTTTATTATGCATTTTTCTTAGAAATGACAAAAAAAACAAAAAAAAAAACTCTTGCGAAACTAATACGCAAAACGCTGTAACACATGAAGAGTATTATTATTTAAATGTTTCATATTTTGAACTTTTGCTGCTTTCAGTTAAGTTTACATATTTAGTTTCATAAATTGCTTTACATAATCATAATAATAAATATAAATATATATTTTTTTATATAAGATTATGCATTTTTTTTT
>JBANCX010000025.1:44216-58769 GCA_037040065.1 Dettopsomyia nigrovittata
TAACTATAAACTAACTACACAATCGACAAAATGCGAATTAAAAAAAATATATTTCTGTTCTGTTGTTGTTATCGTTATCGCTTAGCGATGACTCATTTTGCCGGTTGCTCTGAAGCCTTTGTTTTTGTAGTTTAGTGTATATATTAAAGTCAACGATGGGTGGCTGATGGCTGATTTAAAAGCGTTTAAGTTGAGTGCTAAATTATGTTGATTAAATTAAAATTTTTTTTTGCAAAAATTCAATTGATACAAATTAAGCTCAATCACAACAATGTTCAATCAAAACGAAAACAAAATCGTCAACAGAAGAATGAGTTTATTGTTTATTTGTTAAATCTATTTACATAGCTTTATAGTTTAACAATTACACATTTGTAGTATGTACATATTCAGCGGAGAACGTATTTAATAATAAAAAAATTATTTTCGACCTATCTCACAAAAAAATTAAATATTAAATTGAGTTTATTTTGTATAATAATCGAAAAAAAAAATAAACTAAATCGAAAGAAAAGAAACCCACAATTATTAAGATAAAATATTTATTTGAAAATCTATCGGCATATTAATGCCATCACTAAATTATCTCGTCAACAAACATTAAACAGCTGATAGGCAGCCACGGGACCAAATGAAACGAAGAAAAGAAAATACAAAATAAAAATTCACACATACAACAAATACATAAAAACAAAAAACAAAATGAAATCGGTAATCTTATCAGCTAAAAATGGGGCTTTGGCCGCTATTGTTTATTTTGCTTTTGAGTTTAGCTTGAATCTTATGTGTTTCATTCATTTGTTTATACACTTGTTTTTACAGGCAATAATACTTTTGTACACACCGCCATCATCCCAAGCGCATAAGCCAAACATCCATCCAGGCACAAAACCATCCCGCACAGATGAGAAATGCGAATAAGCGAATGGTGGCAATTACAAACAGCAGCAGCAGCAGCAGCAGCAAACAGCAGCAACAAACTGCTGACACAATAATAATAATAATAAACGTTTAAATAGCAGCATCAGCTTGTTTTGCATTAGTCGCGAAACAGTTTTACAATAACAACAGCATTAACCAAAATAAAAATAATTAATATTATTAATAACAAATAACAATCCGTAAAGAAACATGCCTAGAAAACGTTGCCCCACACTGGAGCTGGCATTGCTTGGACTCTGCTTAATATGCCAACAAGCCGTTACCGATGCTCATGTTCTCGTCTATAGACGCACCACAAGTCAGGTAAATCTATATAATAAAATTTATTTTTATTTTTTATATTGTTAAAACGGAATAAGTTAAAGTTAAGTTTATGTGTTAGTTCAGCAATATATCGAAATTATTATTATTTAATTTTTTGGAAGCATTATTTTAGCTGTCATCCGAAGAATTATTTTATTCTAAAGCAATTTTGTCTTGTTTTCCAAACAAAATAATTAAATTATAGTTAAAATACGATCTACACAATCGAAACTGATCTAAAATTTAGTGCTGCTTGAAAAAATTGTACTTTTGTGGATAAAAGTATAATTGGATTAAAAAAATGTTTAATTATCGCTATATTAGATTTATCTCTTATTATAGATTTTAAACTTAAACATCTTAATTGATGCTAAGTAATTTATTTTCCATTTTTTTAAATTTGTTTTAAACCTCAAATTTCGACCAAAAAGATGAAATATCTTCAAAACAATTGCATTAACTTTAAATATTAACTCTTATAGTTACCATTACCATTACCATTGGTGTAAAGATTACGAAAGTTTTGGCATTTTATAAGAAATAACATCGAAAATAAATTCAATTAATATAAAATTTTCAAATATCAGAATTGGAAACCCAAAATGATTGAATGTTGAGACATATATTCTATATATTAGCTGTTACATATTGTAATTTATTATATAAATAAATAATATTCATTGATTATTTTATATATTTCCAGCTCATTGAAGAGTTCAATGATTTACCAGCCAAATTTGGGCCCAGTATATCAGGGAATAATCTTCGAGTATTTGTCATTCCACCTGAGAGCAAGAATGTTTATGGCTGTGATCATTTAAGTAAACCACCAAGCAATGGCTATCCCATGGGTGCAAAATTTGTGGCAGTTATATCACGGTAAGCAATCAAAATGAAAGTAAATTAAAAAGCAAAAATATTTGATAAATGATAAACTATTATTTTATAGCGGCGGTGAGTGTACATTTGAGCGTAAAGTGCGAGTCGCTCAGAATGCAACGTATTTTGCTGTGATCATCTATAACAATGAAGGCGACGAGTTAGGTATGTATGCCAAACGATACCAAGCATCGATACATTTTATTTATTATCAGTCAATAAATGCATCTAATAATCTATTAGATACTTCTGAAACGAATATAAGATAAAGATATATATATAACATGCATATTTTATCCATATCCGCTGAACAATTTGCCAGTTATTGAATGTAAGCATCAGTGTTCCCAGCTGTTTTGGAAAAATATAATTTTTGTATACTGTGTAACAAGAAATAAATAACTCTATAACAATGAGGTGTTACCAAAATTTTACACACAGAATCTAAGTTAATTTTTGTTTATTACGTGTTATATGAAAATTATATAAATTAGAGCTATTCCAACTTGACGTTGTTAGAAGTATGTACATACATATGTGCATCTTGAATATAGCGAATATAAAATCCATTTATTTATTTACAAAAAAAACCTCAGAATAGATAGAAAAGAAATTGATTGAAATACATTCTTATTTACATTTCTTTTTCAGAACAAATGACCGCCAATAATATCACAGGCATACATATACCCTCCGTTTTTGTGGGCCTTACGACTGGAAAGACATTATTATCATTTTTTACGCCAGAGGTGGTGTTAATTATTAACGATGAGCCGCCATTCAATATTAACACTCAGTTAATATTGCCCTTTTCCATACTCATCGGATTATGTTTTCTAATTATGGTATATATACATACATATATTCAATCTAATGTAATGTGTTTTTTAATTGAATTAATTTTTCTGTTTCAAGCAGATTGTTTATATGATCTATAGATGTATACGGGAACAGCGGCGTTTACGTCGCTATCGATTGCCCAAAAGTATGCTTAAAAAGATTCCCGTCTTACGCTATACCAAAAATAATACCAACATTAAATATGAAACTTGTGTCATTTGTTTGGAGGACTTTGTGGAGGATGATAAGTTACGTGTGCTACCTTGTTCGCATCGTAAGTGATTATCCATAAAACTATAATATCTTTGTGTAAAACATTTTATTTATTTTTGTTTAAAAATTTATAGCTTATCACAGTCATTGCATTGATCCCTGGCTAACAGAAAATCGACGTGTTTGTCCCATATGCAAGCGGAAGGTTTTTACGAAGGGCGATACTCGTGCGAGTCGGAATCGACAGCCTTCTTTAGATAGCGTCACCGATACTGATGATGATACTACACCGTTGTTGCAACAACAGCCACAGGCTGCAGTAGCAGCAACAGCAGTTTCTGTTGCAAGCGGTAGCAGTACTACCAGCATTAATGCAGCTGCAGCTTCTGCAGCCACAACAAGACATGGGACATTTCGACGTGGCGATCCTGCGAACAATACACAGGAATATAACAGCTCCGATGATGAAAATGGTGCGTTTAGCTTAAAAGGATATCCGAATTATCAATTTTATTTTTTTTAGCTTACAGAAATAGCTTCTATAGGTTAGGACCAGATCCTTAATTTGTTCGATTATACTTATGGAACCATTGAATTATGAAATTCTTCCTAATTATTGAATAAGATACTTTAGATACTTTTTTTCAATTCAAATTTCATAAATAAGAAATCTTTGAGATATCCAAATTCAGATTCCGGTGAAAAAGTATTACTGATTTTATAAATTTTGATAGAATTGATTATTTAAATAGGCTCTCTTAAAAATTTATAATATTTATATTTATATCTCACACAGCGTTGCTGGAATCAACTTCGCAACATGTCAATGGTTCATCAGCATCTCAACGTCGCGTTAATCCATTTGATCGTTCACCAAATTTACCTGCTCATTTGGCGGATCAACTGAATAACCCACGACGTTCATTTTGGTCGCGTATCAATTTCAGGTAAATATTTTGGATATTTTATATTTTTTAGAAAACTCTTTAATTATCATGTTTGTTGTTGCCCTATTTGTTTTAGTTTTTTGTTCCGTAATCAGGCTGTAGGCATCAGTGTCGCAGCACCGCCGTATCTTGAGCATATCGAGTCCGGTACAAGTGAAATTGCTGCACCGACAACAGTGTTTCCAATGCCAACATCGAACAACATCCTCAATCCGAATTTAAGCGGCTCCTTTAAGGATGACGACATGCCACCGCACCGTTCTATTTATGAACCAATTGCAATAAATACGCCCGCCACCGAACCGGATTCGTCACCGGACGCAGTTGTAGTTACTGTCGATTCGGCGTTCCTACAGACACCTACACAGGGTGGCATTGGCGTAGTCGCTCTGCCACACAACCCAGCAGATGGCCAATTTCTCATATAAAGTGTAATTGTAGTAGGTGGATTAAGAGATGAGGGAGTTTAGTTTTTTAGGCATACATAGGTCTCCACCACCACCACCACCAAGCAGGCAAGCAATCCCAATTGTAGGCATAGTAGTGTAGTAGAGGTCGCTTGGAATGCGGCTAAGCTATGGCTGCCAGCTGTTTTTGTTTTAAACAATGTTTACCCTTAATAATAATAATAATTATATGTAATTGTAATTGTATTTGTAATCATCATGTAATGTGGATCTTGAGTGATTTGGAAATGATCCACAACACACACACACACACACCCATACATACTATTACATTTCATTCATACACCTACATACATATACATTAATTCATACAAATTGTGATTTATTTTATATACCTAATATACTAATATTAACCAAATTGGCTTATATAACTAAAGTCGAACAACATACACTAAACTATTATATAAAATACTATTCATCAATGTATAAGATTGAATTTGTTTACCTGATTCGGATTACATAATTAGATTCTCTATTTTTTTTAAAACCCAATTAATGCGCCAAAAAAGAAAAAACAAAATGCAAAAATGTTGATCATGTTAAGTCAAGAAAAAAACAAACTTAATTAATTAAATTTTGTAATTATTTTTATTAACTGACCTCTAGTTGTAATAGACATATAAATGTTGTTGTTCTTAGGTCGGAAAATCTTTTTTAATGTGCATCAGTAGTAAATAATTCATCAATGAATGAGGTTACTAAAGTATATTATACTCGATTTAATTAATTTTAAGTTTCACTGTGTAATATATTCAAAATAATTGTCAAAATATGTTTTACTTTTTTTTATTAATTGAAAAAAAAAGCGTAAGCAAAAATAAATAAATAATTTCAAATAAAATCATTATATGTAGAGATTTAAAAGAATTACATAGATTACTGTATAAGCGCTAGTTTGTGATTATTTTCACCAAAAAAAAAAATTATATAAAAAGAAACATAAATGCAACTGATTAAAACTGTTCACAACAATAAATAATAAATAATTATTGTAAAACACACAAAAAAAAAAAAAAATGAGAAAATTCAATTATATCATAAAGACAAAATGTGTGTTTCAATATGTAAACTAATGTAATTATGCAATAAACTTGAATGTTATTCAAAAAATTATTATCTATCGATCGATTTATAATTTAATTGCAAATGCAATTCATATGCCAAAATATACACATTAATTTGCATAAAGTAATTATTATACACTATCCATAAATGTAGCAGTTCATTAACAATTTTGTGCTTCAAATGTATCTAATTTGTTAAGCCAAGATTTCATGGTGCCGCCTAAAAGTATGCTACATTTTATTTGTCGCTTGTTAGTTACAAAAGCTGAATGCTATAGTGCAATTTATTATTAAGCTTGTTTGATTGTAAAAATAAAAAAAAAACAAAAACTCACGCTGTATAAAGAAATACTAAAAATTTGTTAATAAATATAAATATTTACAAACCTTGCATGCGTGGCCTAGTTGAAGAAAAAAACACCAAAAACCTTTAAGTACTGCAACATGTTTCTTTTGAATTGAAAATAAGCCTTTGAATGTTTTATTTATTTTATGCATTTGTTGTTTAATGGATTTGTTTCAATTCATTTTCGAAAGTTCTTTTTCTTGGGAATTATAACATCTGTATTAAAATATGTATGTAACTTGTATATAGGTAGGTTCTTGACTACTTCATTATCAACTGTAGGTAGAGACTAAATGACATATCATTTCTTTTGGGGTTACTTTACAATTATAGTAATAGTTTATAAGAAATCAATACAAATTCAATATTGTTTTTTTTTTGGTTTTGTACAAATACAAACGTTTTTAATTTATACGATAACTATAAATAGAGTTCATATATATAGTATTTAGATACATAGTTAATTTATAGTATTGAGTAATGCTCAGAACTTTAACTGCATTGCAGATATTAGACTAAATCTTTAGCAGAGCTTTTAAATAGAATTTCGCTATATATGTATACATGTATGTATGTATGTATGTGTTATGTGTTTTGTTTTTTGTATGTTTGAATGTGTGCGATATTGTTCTCAATTTTATTTGTACAATTTGTATGCATGTGTCGTACGTATGTATGTGTATGTCTGTATGAGTGTTTTTTTGTATGAATATGCGTGAGAGTCGCTTTAGTATATGTGATGCACATTTTTTTTTTTTTGTTTTTGTCTTGTTATTAATTAAATTATAATTAAATTATTACGTTGCGTGTATTTATAAGCTATATACAAAATATGCACTTTTTTCCAAAACTAATACTACTAAAAAAAACATTCAGGATCTACTGCATTCGCTTAGAGAGGCTGCTCACTTAACAACCAGCGACTGTTTGAGATGCCGAACCAAACCAGAGCCAATATCCTGGACATCCGGCCATTGACGTATCACAAATATGATACAACAGATCGACAAGAATGTGGTCAAAACGCGCACTCTGTAATTTACAAAAAAAATTATAGTTAACATTAGTTATTTTATTTTAAATTAATCTTAATTTCAATATTCCTTGTTTTCTTTTATATTATAATATAATTAATTATGAGATTTAAATTGGTACAGAAAAATCATTTCAGATTCTTGATCTAAATTTCAAGAGATTTGAGCTTCGGTTGTCAATTTAAATTTTATTTTCTTATTTTCTTTTTTATTTGATTTAAGCAAAGAATCAGTTATCTTAATAAACTATAACATTGCTAGGAACTTACAATAAGGGGAAACACCAAACAAAAATATAAAAAACTAATGAATTACAAGGGGATACTTTAATCCGGTAAAAGTGTTAAGTATTGCCTCCGTTGGAGCCTGTTAATGGTTCTGGCTTGAGCTAGCGGTCTTGCCAATCTATTTCTATGAGCTACCAGTCTCTCATTGTATCTACATGTATGCCTGTTGATTTGGAGCTCAACCGTTTCTAATTTAAGATCTCTATGTAGGGTCCGTCCGGCCACTGACATAATAAAACAAATAGAACAGATGAAATCTATGAAGTTTTTTTTTAATTTAGTAATTTTTTCAAACGTTTTAATATATTCTTTGATTGTAAATTGAGATAAAATGATTTGCAGTCCCTGATAGGGGACTTCGCATATATCCGAAATTCAGCAAATAAAATATTTACCAAGTTTAAAAATAAAATAATTTATATGGTTTTGGGTTTATAGCTCAAAATTTCAAGCTTCTAGCTTGTTCATGTTCGAAAACATTCTATTTAACAATCAATTTAACATCGAATAATTAATTGTAATTGATTTCTTTCTAATTAAATTCTCTCTACAATGAATGTTCAATGATTAATTTCATCAGTAATTTAAAATACTTGACATTCATTGATTTATTAATATATTATTACTCGTTATCCTATACTCACCTTGTTTTAAGAAAAGGCATTATAATGCCAGCGGCGGTTGCTACTAAAAGCAAAACCACTTGCAATATCGTTAATACCACATTGATGAGTTTCACAACCAGGGCGCGAGCATTTGAGTTATCAATACCCTCGACGGTGACATATTGCTGTTGCGACATATGCTCCATTTTCGATATCTATGTGTGTGTTTGTGTGTAGGTGTATAAATATACATATTTTTTATTAGCCACAATATACTTTTTCTATGTGTGTGTGCCTGTGTGTGTGTGTAACTTACCCTTGTTTGACAATTCTCGAGCACTTCATTGACGTCACGTAGTCTTTCATCGCTTTGGTATTGTACTTTCTCTTCCATGTCAGCAATTGTTTGTTTCAAATTCTCAATTTCATTCTACAATAGGGGCATAGAAAAAATATATATATATATAGACATATTTTACATATAAATTATTGATGTACTATGTACGATACATAACTATTATTGGGCATATTGCCAAGTTATGTGACTAACCTGATGCAATTCCGTCAAGTCATTGATTTGCTCTTCCAATCCCTCAGCACGATATCGTTCACTTTCAAGCGTTGATGTCAAACTGTTGAACTCCTTTTGGCTTGTCTATAAAATTATACATTAAATAAGTAAGTAAATTGTTAGTTATTTGATAATTAAATTTAATTATTCATACCTCGAGGCGTTCAAGACGTTCCTTGAGCTTCTCATTTTCAGCCTTACGCTCGGCTAGTTCTGTTAGCAATGATTTCAGTACAATATGGTATTGACTTGCGCCCGATTGACTCTTGCCAGAGCTAAAAAGACAAACAATTATGATTATTATTTATATATTTTAAGGCTTTAGGAATTATTTAACTATATTTTAATGTATTATTTTTATAAGTAAATACTTCATTAGTAATCGGACCAGCCTCCTTAAGCGATCAAACATTTCTTCTATCAGATGGAGTCTCTTTTTTTTAAAGAAAAATATATTTTAAGCAGACGCTTGTGTAATTTTATGTACAAAATATAAGTTGTGTGTTTGTTCGGATAAAGTGTTTCATTGAGTTTTGACAAGTTGAAGTGAAAACAACACAATGACGGAGAAAAAACAGAAAATTTGGTTATTAAAAAATATTATCTATCAAATGTCGAAATTTCCAATTAATAACTATTTATAATTATTATTTAATTGAGTACAAATTTTTAAAACAAAAATATGGCAACACTTAAGAGTTGAACCGAAACTTGAACCACTTAAATGCTGAGTTTTTAATAAAGCTTTGTTTTACAATTTGATGCATGTGTGCTTCTCGGTAGAAAATTTCTTGATTATTTGCCACAATTGTGGTTTGCTCCTTAACTTACAAAATAAATGCCTTCTCTATGTAAAAGAAATTTGCCTTCTCTAGCTATTATCGATATAGGAAGTACCTGAATCAGTGATAAGAATTACAAATAAATTATTAACTTACCCAGCTGGTATGCTTTCGCTGGTGACGCTGCTGCATTCGCTGCCATTGTCGCTATTGAATTTTCCGGTTCCGCTGCCAGTGCCAGTGTTGTTGTTATTTGTAGTGTTATTGGCACCACCACCGGAACCTGTTGAGGTGACAACGCCACATGTTTGCTGCAACCGTTCGCCAACTGCTGAGAGAGCTTCCGCATTGCCCGCTTGCATTGCTTGAAGTTCGGCTTCGCTCATTTGATTAATATTATCTGCACTGCCGAATTTATTCTTGATGAGATGCGCAAACTCACGGGGCTTGGACATCACTGAACCGGAAAAACCAGTGATGCCGTCACGTATATTGCCACCCACATTGCGTAATCCCTGACCCACATCGCGTAACACTTCGCGGGGCTGTCTGTGCTGACTTTTTGCCTGAAACTGATGATTTTGCAAATCTTTAGCCCGTTTCGTATAGTTGTCCAATTTCTTTTGCAGTTGTGAAATGCTGTGTGCGCTTTTCTGATTTTTCTTTTCAAATACGGCCTGCGAAAAATCAAAAAAAAAAATGTTTAACATACAATTGTTGTTATTTAATAGACAAATATTTGTCTTATAAACTTACCTTTATGCGCTGCAATTGCTGTTTATCGGCGCTGGCAGCAAGTTTGAGATACTCGTTGACATTGTCTATAAATAAGAAAAAGATTTTTATTAATGTTTTGTAACAATTTATTCTATTGAATTTTAATTATTTGTCAACTAAACTTCGCTCGAATTGACTATTCGGCCCACTGTGCTATTTTAAGCTGCTCTGAAAAGTATGCTACTAAAATTTAACAATCTTCTTACTCACCATCTCGAGCTGTTTGCTCTTGTCTAATGGACTCCTTGGTGCATTGTATCTTGGTATTGAGACGATCAATTGCTTGCACACTGGAGCTACGCTCATGAGTGCGTCGATGATGCAACTTCTTGCTGCTATCCAGCTCATCTAGGATAAACGACGAATAATAATCCTCATTGCCGGACAAACGTGAATCCTCCAGACCGCTGCCAGTACCAGCACTGCCACCGCCGCCACCACCACCAACTCCGCCACCGATTCCAATTCCAATGCCACTGTTACCACTCACAGTGGGCGTAAAATCAGATAGACCGCTGTAGGCCAACAATCCTCCCTGATCGGAGCCATGTGTGCGTCGTTGGCGTTCACGACTGCGTCGACGATGTGTGGGGCTGTGGCTGCGAAAAACTCGCACTGCCACGCCACCACTGCTGCCAAGACTGCCGGTCACCGTGTTGCCGCCGGTATAGACAGCCGCCTGTGCAGCTGCCACTGTGCTGGACGAAGCCGACGAATTGCTATTGTTGTTGTTGACTGCCGCCGATGTTGCCGACGTACCAGATGATGTTGTTGCTGTTGCTCCAGTCGTTGCTGTAGTTGTTGTTGTCGTCGTCGTAGCTGCGGCTGCTGATTCAGTAGTCGTTGCTGTTGCCGATGCTGCTGCTGCTGATGATGATGCTGCAGCTATCGTTGAGTCGCTGATGCGCTCCCTGGACACTGGCAAATGATGGCGCATAGAAAGTATGTACGGTACGTTTATAGTAGTAGTTTATATGCCTCAATCAATCTTCAATTCTTATTTTTATATTTATTTTTTAATTTTAGTTCAAATGTATGTCGAGAGGCAAACGCAAAGCAACAACAAAAGGACAACCACAAAACTTAAATAAACAAAAGAAGAAATGCCTTCCATGTGTGCGTGTCTCTACATATATGTATGTATGTATGTATAGATAAGAAATTTCGAGAAAAAAAAAGAGTTAAATTTGTTGTTATTGCAGTTGCTGTTCCGTTTGTAGTTGTGCGCGAGATGGTATTTGTGTGCATGACAGCTGTGCATCAAAAGCGAGACACAAAATGCGCAAAGAGAATGAGAAATAGACGTATGTATGTATGTATGTGCATAGTAGTAGGCTGTGAGTGAAAGCAGTTAAAACAACAAATGCCAGCGATTTAATAGCGTTTTAAATCGCGTTGAAATTGCTGTGAATAGAAAGAAGAACGTGGAAAATGCAAGCGATGTGTGAATGTATGTATGGTATGTATGTGTATATGGTATGTGTGTGCGTGTGTGCATGGACTATTAGAGCTGGAAACGTGAGAACATGCACGACTCAAAACGATGTATTCTTCGATGCTAAGAATTTTTTGTATTTTTTAATTTCATTGATTTTCTTTGATAAACAAAATTTCTACAAACAATCGATTAATTGATATAAAAAATATATTTATTTTTAAGTTTATTTTTAATCAGTTAATTTTTAATATATATTTTTTTGAGTATTTCTTTATTAAAATTTTGTTTTTCAATTTAATTGTTTATTTATTTTACACTTTATTAATTATTTACTGATTATTCTATATTTTTATATCTATTATTCCTTTGTTATTATTCCATATTTTTTATTATTTAATATTTTAATTATTCAATATTAACAATTTATATATTTTGTATAAAGAGTCGTGCATATTTATGAGCGTTTGTGTTGGAACAATTTTTAGAATCAATACTTTAGCTTTATATTCGTGTCACGTAACGTTCAAAATAACATAGAAATGAATCATGCGCACATCTCTAGTTAAATAAGCTGGATATGGATGTATATGCGTATGTATGTATGTATGCATGTGTGTGTGTGCGGGTGCATGTATAAAACCAATTTCTATTTTTATTATATACCTACATTGCTTATGTAGTAGTTTTTTATGTACATATATGTATATGTTCTGTATGGATGGATAGTTGATTTTGTACTGGCTAAAAAGCTGTTTGAAAGATACAAAAAAAAAGAGAAAGAAAGAAAAAAAAAAGAAACAACAAACATAAATTATAAAGCAATGCAACAAAAACTATGTTTTTATGTACGTACATATGTATAACAAATAAAAAGTCAATTCAATTAAAGCAAACATAATTGATAGTAACAAGTACGACAACCAAACAAACAAAATACATTCAAATGTTACTACTACCACTCGCTCACAATGCGAATAAAGCGCTTAAAAGCACACTACAAATATTTGCACTTGTGAGCTCTTAAAACCATTTGAATGCAAATGTTTCGAGTGCAACAAACAAACAAAAACAAAACAGCAAAGAAAATAACCTTAAAAAGCATTACGATAAAGCAAAGAAAAATGAACAAGAGAGGATTTAAAACATAAACTGAGCTTAATGTCTTAAAGCAGCTTAAATAGATTGTCAGAGCAACGAAATGTGAAAATGTTTTCGAAAATTTATGATTAAATTTAAGATAGACACAGATTATTAAAAATAAAAAGCCTAAATAATTTATATTTTATTGCTCTTAGCTTTTATAATGAATATATTTTGTAGATCTTTTATAAGTTTAATCAAAATTTCTTTTTGGTAAACTTTTTTCTAACTATTTCTATATTTCTCATGAATTAGCCTATAATATTGGCTATAACAAATACAAATATATTTGTATAATCAATTCAAGTCTCAGCTTTGCTACTTTTAGGCTTAATGCTTTAATAAAAGTCAATATTTTATTTGAGTATTCGGTTCCTTTGTAGTCTGGCAATTGACTTCTAGCTAATCTGTTTATATGGGATAATATTATTACTCTTTGAAAATTATTTATTCTAGTTCTATGTACTAGGACCTCTACAGCTCCCTGTGCAAGGACGATAGACAAACATATCATTGTCACAATTGTCAATAATAATTCTTCAGGCTTTATTCTGGATTGTTTCAAAATCATAATCAATAAAATTTTGTTTTTCTTGAAATATTCGTTGAAATATTCGAATTTTCTAACATTTAGAAGAAACTATTTGATTCAATTACGAAAAATCTAGGTTTAAAAGATACTAATAGATTGATTATATATTAAATATTTAACAATAATGTATATTTTCTCATGCTAAACTATTGATAAGTTCTCATAGAATTTGAACTCTACAAAATAAGTTATACAAATAATCGAATAACATATAATAATTATCACTATCTGTTTGACAGAACAAGCAGAAGTGCTAATGGATGAAATCCCAGAGATTGGTTATCACAAAGTACTATTAATACTATACATATATGTACATATATATGTATGTACAAGCTAACTAGACCAGTTTGATAACAGACAGCAGCTGTTAGCTAAACTAACGTGTCGCATAAATCCAATTATGGGCCACGTGATTAAATTATTAGACAATTACTTGTAAACTACGCATGGCAACACAAAGAAAACGATTTCGCGTTCATGTTATTCATTATGACTTATCAAGCTAATAAAGATTATAATAATTATTATTTAAGTACATATATGTAGTATAGTATAATATAATATATATTTACTTTGCTCGCTACTTCTGTTCGCTGAGGGTGAGCGACTTGTTCTCAAATTCGAACTGGAACCGCGAGATGAACGTAACTGATGCAACGATTGCAATGTAAGATGATCCCGGCTTGTGCTCTGGCCACTTGTCATTGGATCCATTATTGCATATTGCTGGCAAAGAACTCGAGCAGTTGCCTCAATAGCTGGAAAATGAAACAAAAATAAATAATTGATTATTATATATGTATGTATGTAGTATATATGTACATATACATTGTCATTGGAGATTATGCAAAATGGCAACAGAAACAATTGTGAGCTATACAAAGTACAAAGTCTAAAGGTTAATCAACTTATTGCCACTTTGATAATCCAAATCACAATCATTCCAAATAGCAAAACTTTTATAACAGATGCCCCTGTTAGCTAAGCATAATATTAGATCTTTGCCAAACAATTAATTCATAACATTTGCTCTGGAATTTCATTAAAGAATGTTTGTAAATTTCAAGTATTTAGAATACGCCAACAGATTGAAAACAGATGCTTCTTATCATCTATATACTATTAATGGGAACGAGCGTTGTGCGAAAAATATAAATAAATTTCTTGATATAAGTTTCATTTTTTTCAATATTATGAAAATAATATATTTTTCAAATTTGATATCGGATACATTAGAAACCACAAACCAAAGACGGTCCAAAGTTTTATTTCGAAATTTGTTTTATTTGATTGAGAAAATTAAATCAAAATCATTTTAATCGA